>CACVKI010146030.1:13167-50962 GCA_902732785.1 Trichogramma evanescens | reverse complement strand
TGAATATGTATCCGAAATTGTCCTATGACTTCTATATCAAAAGTTGATTTTGACGCCTATCACAAAGCTTCCTCTATGAGGAAGCAAAAAATACATCCGGGCGTCGTGGTACCTGGCGCTAATCAACACTCATAACGAGCCGCCGACACGCGACTCGCACTTTACATATATTTCGCTGCGCGCTGTTTATCTATTCCGCAAACGCCAAGGCGTTGTTTCCACTATTCTTAATTCGCTGCACGTAATAACTACACACACACACACACACACATACGTGCTCGCGTCTATTTTTAGATATTATATTTTTCCCTCGTTTTTTTTTGTTGCGTTTCTCGTGTTTACAAGCAAATTTTTAATCCATATGATACGCATTAAGATACAAACGTCGATTTCACTGTGTTTCGCGATCGCCGAAAGAAACGAAAGCAGCGAAGACGCGCCTCCACGGCCCATCGCGATGAATCGAAAGTTGCACTCGATTTGGGTCTCCGCGAGTACAAAATTTTTACGCGTATATATACATTATTGCGCTTTTTCCCGAGGCACATAACACATTCGCACGCCCGCGATGTGTATATATGTGTGTGTCGGTCAACCGGTTCCAAGGTAAAAATCTCATTTCTCGATCTGTTCGCTCTCTCGCTACACTATATACACATCGCGCGAAGTATGCGCTCTCTCGCGCTGCGAACGCGGTGATCTCAGCGCGTTCCAGTTAAAGCACGGCGGCGTCTCAGACTCGGCCAAGAGGCAGCAGCAGCAGCATCAGGCAGAGATCGGCGGCCGATGTAATAGCGCCGTTTTAGATCGCTCGTTTCTTTCTTTTCCTTTTTTTTTTTTCATTTTTCCCCCTTCGCAACGTGTGCGTGTATATTTACAATGTTTGCGTCACGTTCGGCTGCGGCTGCATATTACTCGCAGCGCGCGCGGCATGGTTGACGCGTTGGATCATCGAGAGAGAGAGAGAGATGAAAATAGAGGAAAAATGGATGTACAGAGAAAAGCTATACGCTGTAAATATTGAATTTACATATATAAACGATGTTTCGAGCTCAGTTAGTATTATCGTGTATCGAGCGGCAGAGATTCGATCTCGATTTACCAAAACATTACGCGGCACATGTAAACACTTTGGGGAGGGACGCCGACATTTTTTTACTCCGACGAATTAACCGATTGTAATCGCACAACTCGAGCTTGTTCTGGAGATTTCGCATGCACTTACGGTCGCACAAAAATCGTAATCGATGACGCGAATATTATTATTACAGTATATTATAGTACGTTATGTTTATACATCGGTGCCGCGCCGATCGAGTTCGCGATCGCAGCAACAGGTATATCATCGTGTATCGTAATATATATATAAAATGCGACGCGACGCCGCAGCCGCTCCTTTTTAGCGACGCGAGGCTATAAACAAATAAAGTATTCGACTCCGAAATCCAAAGGTTTTTTAATGAGTGAAAAATTAATGATGTATGCTCGATTCAAAGTTCACTTACTTGACTTCAAACTTGAAAATTCGTGAACGAACGATCTCGAAAATTGAGATACAATCAACGATTGGCCTCTGTCGTGCGGAGAGAGAACTCGCGAGAAACTTTTAGCGGCGTCTGAATCGGCGTCTGGAGAACGACTGAGGAGTGCGGCCGATGTGTGAGCAAACAAAACATGCACACACACAGAGTGAATAGCAGATATATATAGTCGCGTCGCGAGTTGCGTATGGTTGATCGTCTCCGTTGCGGCTCGTGCCACCGCCGCCGACGCCGCGTATTATTTCTCTCTGGTGTGTGCGAATGTTCGCCCCACTACCACATAAAATAATGATAATGATAACAAAGTGGTGTGCTTACGCGCTCGTGTAGGCACATCGCACACCATCGGGGAGCGACCTTTTTTTTATTCATTGTTACACCTTTTCTCTTTCTGGCGCGTGTACCTGTATAGATTTCGCACGCATGACGATACGAGTTGTTTCGATCGCGAGGCATGCGTTATTGCCCACCTTGCAAGAAGATTCGACATTCCTATAATTGCGAAATCGAGCACTGCATGCAATACACTGAGAATACATTCTGTGATCTCATGAATTGAGTAAAATCATTCCTTCAAGATTTTTGTACATTCATCTCTTGGGTCAGAGAAATTGATTTACAGCGAGTAAGAGGGTTCAATCATGAGAATTGATTTATGCGACAAGATGATGCCTTCTGTAAGATATGTTTAAACTCAACAAGCATATAATAGTCTTTTTAGAGTTAAAATCAATGCATCGAGTGCTTTAATAGAGAAAAATTAATCTATGTGTTATTGTATTTAATCAGCATGCATGAATTATAAAGTTCTTGGGACGATTACAAACTATTTCAATAATTTATAGATAATGAAAAAAATTGAAGCAAGAACTGAGTTTTTTTAGTTTGGAAATTTTGTATTAATGCAATTATACAACTCCAAATATGGATAGGTTCTTAAGCAGCCAGAGTTTCCCTGTGTTTTTTCCATGCGGCCAGAGGTCCATGTTCTGGCAAGTATTTAACGTTGCAGCCATCAAGAGCCAATCGTCCAGCGGCCTTGAGAGCTTCGTATTCAGCACGATTGTAACGAGTGAAACCCCACTTCTTGGAGACATAGATCTTTTGGCGACCTGGGAACTTGAACTTGGCACGACGCAGAGCTTCAATGACTGACGCCTTGTGTCTGTCAGTGGATCTGACTGACATGATTGGTTGTCCAATGTGGACACGAGCAACGGTACCTTGTGGTTTACCGAAAGCACCTCTCATTCCAGTTTGAAGCCTAATTTTGATAAAAAATATTGATTAATATGGTGATAATTATTATTTGTAACATTTATAATACTAATGTTATTATTTAGAATGCCTCCTATAAGAAAATGTGAAAAATAGTATTAACATTATAAAATTTCTAGAAACTATAACTTTTTAATAATATAAGCTATATCAAAAAGTTGCAAAAAGGCTATGTTTCAGTTTTTTTTATAAAGCTCAAAATGTAATAGATTGTTGTCAAATGGACTTAGGGTAAAGTATTATAATAAAGTATTAAAATAGACTAGAGTATATCAAACAGTTGCAGGTGGGCTGTGTTCCAACTTTTATACAAAGCTCTATGTTATTGATTGTTGACAAATGAACTTAATGGTAAGAAGTGAAAGTATTATTTACCTATCAGCTCCAGCGCACGACAACATTTTGTTGATGCGGATAACGTGGAAAGGATGTACCCTCATTCTGATGTGGAACTGGTCTTTACCAGAGTTCTTGACAAGGTATTTGTTGCAGCAAATACGTCCAGCTTCCAGAGCTTCGGAGCTGAGCTGTTCATACTCATCTGACACTAAATGTACACATAGAGGGAAATCCTCTACGGAGGCCTTTTTCTTGCCCAAGTCGAAGATGCGGATCTTAGGGTCAGGCACACCCCGACAGAAACGTGATTTCGGGTAGGGCTTGTTTTTGCAGTAGCGATAACTGTAAAGAGCAATTGATAAGATTTAGCAAAATTGATAACACTTTTTAGTCAGGGTTCATATTATAAGGATAATAATTATGAAAATACGCACCATCTTGCTGGTCGTCGACCCATCTTGATCTGTAAATATAAACAAACGCGTTTTAGTATAAATTTGCTAAGTATAGAAAAATAATAACACCGGCCAACTATCGCTAGGTGTTATAGAGTTCACCCAACAACAATTTTTGTTTAATTATGGCGATTATTTATAATTTAATTGAATAAAAAGTTAACACATGTTACTCACCGACTAGCGTGGCCACTTTCGCACGCAAGAAGAAAGAGAGGTAACCTCACACTTGAGCTGCCGCCTGCCTACACGTGCGGCTGCTATGAGCCGTCGATAAAGAAGAGTAAGCACAATATTTGAAAACTATAATTTGATAAGTAAAAAACATAATGTAAATTTGATAATCATTAAAAATATGCATCTTAACAATGAGATTGCTATGAAAATAAACAAAAGTAAATTATTTTAAAAAATACAAGGGAGTGTAACATTTTTAATTATAATAATTTACGAACTCGTAATTTTATATAATTAACTCATGAACATATACATATATGAAATATTTTATTTTTATTACAATATACTTAAAATTATTAATTTCTGCAAAAATGACCATACATTCACTCCACCTGCACAAGTTATCGCAGAGATTTTATTCGGTCAACGAATCCAAACATAAAACAGTACGAAAAATCTTTAATATTGACTAATCAAACATATATTCGAAGAAGCGTAATTTCGCAGGCTTCCGTCATCGTTATAAAGCTAGCTTTAAAAAATCTGACGTTTGAATGTATGCCAGAATGACGGCAAGTGTATTGTAGATCGTAGCATGATGCGATGATGTCATTTCACGTTTTTGTAATGATAGCCGGTACTATACAATATTAATCATCATTGATGAGCATCATATCCTATTTTCACTATTTTTTAATTAAAAAATTCATAAAGATTCTCTCTTAATTTTACAAATTAATGGAAAAAATTTTTGAAGAATTAAATAAGGAATACATTTTGCGAGTAACATCTGCGTAATACATAATGCAAAACTTTCGAGATTAATTGGCGAAATTCACATTCCTGTGTTGTACAGGTCCGATGCTTGAACAACAAATGACATGTTCAAACATGGGTGGAGTCGCAAATTCATCCCGATTAATCAATTAAAACTACTCGAACTCGTGCATCACATAACGAGCAATTTTCATAAGTCATCGTTTGTAAAAGTGTGCACTGATGTAAGAATCGAAATTATTTTAACTATGAGATACTTACGATTAATAAGCGATGGGCCTTTTATTGCGAATAAAATAAATACTCTTGGATCATCTTTATTTTATTTCAAGAAGATCTATGAGAAAAACATTCGAATATTCAGGTTGATATTTTTCTCTATTTATTTGAAAAAATATTAAATACATAACTATAAGTTTGATCAAATACCTTCGAGCCCTGTAAAAATAGACGTATTACATTATTTGAACCACTTGAAATTCGTGGGTCATAACTTCGCCCTTCCTCGAGGCTTTTAAATATCGGTACACGTTCACGCAACAGCAGTATAGAATTACCGGCTCATCTTCGACGCTCTGCAAATAGATCAGTCGAGAATTTTCTACATCAACAAGTTAATAAATCATCGCTTTTGCAAGCCGATGTCTGACTCATTTTTACAAGTTTTGCAGTATCGTGCGTGGATAACTACGTAAAAAAGTTAAGCGTGTCCGACGACGTAAGATGGCGTTAGTTGGGCAGTGAATCGCGTTCGAACGAAAAATCGCGGACATCGTTGACGACGAATTGCGATCGAATATAATGAACGCGCGGATAAGATATATTATCTATCGTTGAGTTATTTAAAAATAGAGTTTAGCATTTTATCTCCTTGATGTATTTTTGTACGGATAACACTGTAAAACTTGAAATGAAGCACCGAGTGGACAAAAATGATTACTTGTTGATCGTTTCGATTTCCTGACTTTTTGCGCTGGAAGTAACGAAAATTCATTTGATGTCTCGGCAGATAAAATTCAATACAACGTGAAAAGATTTGATTTTTACGTTTTTATGAAGATCGAACAATACCCAGACCGGTATAAAGTATAATATCATGCCGAAGACGGAGACGATGCACATGATTAAATTGTGCACGAAAATCGGATGCTTCAACAATTGCGAATCTTCGACTGTATTGATATCGATGTACTTTTCCACGTGATACATGCAGTATAATCCTCCCGTCAGTATCAACATTCCTCCCGCAAGATTTCCCAATAGCGCCTGCGACGCATGCAAAAAAAAGGAAAATTTAGACAAGTATTTTTTCCTCGCTCGAAAATCCCAAAAAAAATTTCCTCACTGCGATCGGTGTTTTTTCAAAAAACCTCGAGGACGACCAGACCAGAGCCAGAACGAAACTGATTCCCATGCACACCGGATACACGTAGAAGATAGGATTTCTCTCTTCTGGTAATTCAGCTATCGAGGCGTCTTTTTCTCGCATTTTTCTATTGATGCGATGATGCACGTGATGAAATATCTCCTCGAGAGCTCCCACTAGCTTCCAGAGAGAGAGAGAGAGAGAGAACGAGAATATACATGAAAAATTCGGAATTTCGTTCGCATGAGTAATTTAATCGAGTACTATATCAAATCGTCAAAATTGTCAAGATCCACAGGAGAAAAACACTAATGGCTTTCTGCGTTATTAATGTCATGTTTGGATTTGTTTGATATTTCTAAACAACGATTTAGAAATATCTCTTAAGTTTTAAAGGCAAGATACGTATACGTTACGTATACGGGTAAATCCACCGACTAGTCAAAAAACAATCATGTTAATATTGTGTATAACTTTTTTACTCGTGCAAGCACATTAAAAAATAAAATACCATTGAATTGTACAGCACCACTTTTTAGCGTGTTCGCATGATAAAAAAAGTTACATACAATGTTTACGTGACTTTTTCGAATCTATGAAATATTAACGAGTTGGCGGATTCACCCGTATATGCTTACTTATGATTTACAATGTGTTAAGTTATGATTAATTTTTTAATTGAATCAAGTTTAATGATACATTTTACAATTTTATTGTGCGCTACTGCAGTCGAAATCATATTTTTTTTTAAATCTCTTCGCAATGGAATAGCATATTTTTCAGTGATGATAATAGACTCTCGAAAAGTTTTTTACAACATTTTCGAGCACCACATACGGTAAATATTAATTTGTAATGGATTCAAAAATACGATATTTCCATCGGCTGAAGTTTCCGGGCAAAATGTTACTCGAAAAATTGACGCTACAGGTAAAAGAGACGCCGATCAAATTTTATTATTATTATTATTATTATTATTATTTTTATAAAATTACTTTTCTAGAAAGCATCGACATGTGTAGTGCCATTAAACTAATTGACGTATGTGTACTTCGTCGTTTTGAGCTCGTGACTTTGGCGCACGTAAATTTTTCGAATCACGATTTTCGCCCGATATATAGTGGCCCGACGACGGCACTCGTCGCTAATTGAGTTGAACACAGCTGCAAAATAGAAAAAAAAATGTTCTCGAAAACTTGGATTCTCTTCTTCCTGGGCACGGCTCTGCTGGTGGTACGATCATCCTTCGATTTCTCTTTTACATTAAAATAAAAAACAGGTTTCGATAATCGACGCGAAAAATTGAAATTTTCACAGGCCACAGCTCACGCCAAAGTCGACGACGTCGACGAGGTCGACGATGCGCCATCCAGCCAGGAGGTCGCCCAGCCTAAACTCTGGGCCCGCTTCAAGAACTTCGTCCTCAAGAACTACCGCGTCGGCAAGGAGAAAATCGACAGCGTCCTGCAGAAGGTCAAGTCCGAGATCGGCCACTACGCCAAGCTGAGCAAGCAGCAGCTGGCCAAGCTCGCCGAGGAGGGCGGCCACATCAAGCAGCTCGTCAGTCAGGTTCTGCGCGAGGAGAAAGCCAAGCTCCAGGAGAAACTGGCCAAGTACAAGGCCACGGCCAAGGAGACCGGCCAAGTTTTGGCCTTCAAGTTGAAGCAGTTGGAGCAGAGAGGCGAGGCCCTCATTGCCCAGAAGATCCAGGCGGTGGAGAACCTGTGGGAGGCCTGGAAGCTCGAAGCCAGAGAGGCGTACGCCCAGGCTGAGAGAGATGCTGAACGTGCACAGAAGCAGGGCAAGAAGCTCGATTTAGATTAGAGAGATGGACGAGAGAGTATAATTAATTTGTTGTGTGATTCGTTGACGATTCGACATTTTTTCAATGTTTCAAACGTAAATATACGTATAAATTTCAGAAATAAAAATTATATTTCCTACTGCTATTTACGAGTTGTTTTTTTCAATCGTTCATCGCCGCGTCTTTTGAAGGTTATTAATAGTTCTAAACTAGCTCTCTTTCGTATAAATTTTAAATAACGAAAAATAGCCACTAAAGAAAGAGAAAAAAGAGAAAGGAAAAAACATTATCAACGATGATTTACCAGCTGCGCGAAATTCAAGACAGCGAAGACTATGTGGGTGCACTGGTCGTCTTTCTTAAAAGCATTCTGGGCGGCCAGCTGATCGTTGGCCAGTCGCGCGGCTTCCTGAAGGCTCAACAGCTCGAGGGCTGCGCGACGATCCTTCGTCAGTGCGAATCGCTCGTCCGGATAATTCATTTTTCCGTTTTTCCTTGCGATTCGATTCGGACGTTTCGCTAAGATCGCGACTATAACCTCATATCGTAACAGCGGTTGATCTATATATTTTGTTTTCGACGATAATGCACCCGATTCGACATAGCGAGCAAAAGCGTCGGGCGTAATAACGAGCTAGACGCGCACCAGACTCGAAATTACCGCCTCTCTTGCTCTCTCTCTCTCTCTCACTCTTGTAAATATCGGCGCGCAAACAGCACGCAATTGTAAGAGAGCATCGCGTATTATTATGTAGACGGAGAGAGGAGACTTCGTTAATTAGGCCCTGCGACGCGTTTCGACGAAGTCGCTCTCTTTCTCTTTGTGCTGCAGCGTTCGCAAATCACGAATGACAACGTTTTCATCGAGCTAGTATATAATATCTCGTCGTAATATAATTTCGGATATTATTTTACGCTTTCGAGGCTCAATTTTGCGATTTTCGTAAAGATCCGACAACTCACTTTGCAAGGAAAAATTTTCCTCGTGCATAATTCGCATAATTTCTCGAGTTAATATTATAACGCGAGCGGTTGCTCGTAAACGCTGATCTGATCGTGCTCACCCCGCACATGCTCGAAAATGCTCGGCAATTTGCTCTTAATGGCTAAATCACGATCGTACATGAGAGAGTTAAGGAGGCCATTGTTGGCCATTGCTTATATTAAATTCGAGATACTAAAAATGTTTCGGCGAGTGAATTCTCAGTCATTTTTGCGTATTATGAAATGAAATAGATTTTCGATACCTTAACAACATTACATCAATGAAAAATTGTTTATAAGATTTGATTGAGAGAAAAATTAAGCCTCGTGTAGTATAGCCGTGAGAGTCAGTGGCAAGTTATGGAGCACACCAATCGTGTAGTAAAATCATATTAGTTTGAAAATCAAGCCATAATACCAATATATTAATTTTACTCATTCAATTTCTGTGAAAAATGGATCCATCGTTTAATCCAGAAACTAAAATGAATAAAAGTGAGAGGAAATCCGAAAAATTCGTATCAGAAAATAATTTGAGTAAACGCAACATCACTGTTTCCGATGACAAACAATACATTTGTGATATCTGTCAGGAGACGTTTATACTAGAATTAAGCATGATAACTCACCGAGATACAATTCACAATGAACGTAAAGATTATGCTTGCGACAAGTGCGAGAAGAAATTTGAGTTCCGAAGTCATTTGAGTACACACCAAGTATCAGTACACAGAGGCCGCCACGATTTTGCATGAGACAAGTGCAAGAAGAAATTTGTGAAAGAATCGAGTTTACTTACGCACCAAAAATTGGCACACAAAGATCGCAAAGATATCGCATGCAACAAGTGCGAGAGAAACTTTGAAAATAAATCAACTTGAGCACCTCGTGTAGCAAAGAGTTTAATTCCCAAAAAATATTACTTTTAAAGATGTTTTCAGTACTTCTGAATAACTTTTGGACTAGACTTGGATTTTCGTAAGACTGAGATTTCGTCACTGGCACGATCTCTGCACGGGTCGGCTGTCTCCGGATAACAAGGCACTAGCTGACCGTCTGCCTCGGTGCTACCGAGACAAGGTGTGATCCGAATCTGGCCAACCATCTCAGATCGACTCCTCTGCACCTCGTCCTCGGCCGCAAGAGAGAAGAGGGCAGTTCTTCAGGCGGGCCGAGGATGTTCGTGGAGGTCGCCGAGGCTGTGGGGCGGGAAGTGGATATCGACGCGGGGGAAGAGTACCGAGGACGACGCCGTTGCAGTACCCCGTGTCGTATATCATGCCGAACTTCGTCGCGTTGATATTGATGCGGGACGTTGATATGGCGAGGTTTTCGTTTCCCGAGAGTTTCGCAACTAGTGGCGGCCACGGCTATTGCAAATTGAGACACGTGCGTCCATCTCGATCAATCGGCGATTCTTCTTGTTGGTCTGGCAGACCTTCTCATCGATCTTCACCTCGATCATCACAAGGCCAAAATTTGTTACAAATCTATATGTACTTTAAAATATATCGCCACGCTAATACGGCGTACTATTCCGTTATTTGAGCTTGTTATCGATATATCTATGAGACTTTTCAAGGGCATAAGTATAAAGATGATATACGCCAAGTCGCGTATTTTAGACGCACACTGCAGATCGGCGACACTTCTCCGCCTTTACTCAAGCGGCGGCTCCCACTATCGCCGCTGCCGCCGCCGTCGCGCGCCTTCCGCGCCGGGCCGCTGCGGCGATTCGCTCGTGGGCTCTTGCGCTGAGCACATCTCCCGGACCACCGGAGAAGTGCGGCACTCTCGGTTACCGAGAGTCACTAAGACCCAAGCGGCGTGTTCTCTCCCGGACCACCGGAGATTACACAAATCTCTCGGACTTCCAGAGATCCCGCAAATCGACGC
Organism: Trichogramma evanescens; assembly: GCA_902732785.1. NCBI lineage: Eukaryota > Metazoa > Arthropoda > Insecta > Hymenoptera > Trichogrammatidae > Trichogramma > Trichogramma evanescens. Next base: position 40,345 of record CACVKI010146030.1, on the reverse strand, counting down.
GTTCGAGTTGTAAGGTTGTTGGTTGGATAGGGACAAAGTCTTTTCAATAAAGAATCAACTTTGTTTCTCCACAAACAATCTCTTTTCTTTTTTTTTTTCGACCTTCTCATCCCTCCTGCTTCCCGCTTCTACCGCTAGGTGGCCACCACCGCTAAAGTCGCTCTCCACAAGCGACAGGTCGCCGCCAGGAATTAAGTAGAGGACTCTTTCCGCCAAGTGTCAAGTGCTCGCTCTCGCTCGAGAGAAATCACCGGCTAAACTTGGAACTCTAGCTCGCTTGGAAACATAGACAGGTTATCCGTCCCCCATTGCAAAAGACTTGCCGGATCCTCACACCAAATTTATCAAAGATCGGCACCTTTCACAAGCAGCACCTCCACCAGGTCCATGCCCGATTTCACGTATCTCCACGTGGAAGTGCGTTTCGCCGGTATCTTCGTTAATGTAATTCGCTTCAAACTTGTCGTATATTCTTAACAAGTTGTTGACCAATTGCGCATCCGGGAAGCTGATCGCGAGATGCAGCGATGTGGTTCGACTCAACCACGTGTTGCCGTGTTCGTCGACTTCGGGCTTGTGTCTATAGCCGCTCAAAGACACGAATTCGATGACTTCCTTTCCCATGGTGAAAAGCGAGCTATTCAAGTGCCCCAACGAGATGAAGTGTTGGGAGAGCCTTTCTCGACAGCGCAATCGGCGCGGGGCCCTCTGACCTCCCTGTGTTCCCCCAGGCGAGGCATGCGCGTAGCTACGTGATTGATGTGGCGCTGCTGCGCACATCCTACGCGCATGTCCCCGCCTGTCCGGCTGGCGCGCCTCGCTTGCTTTTCAGCCTCAGCTGCCTACGCATTGTTTGCCTCGAGCACTTCAAGTTTTTTTTCTTTGTCAGCTAAACGCTTAATTTAATAATAATCTTTCGTGTCCATTATGGAGTCATAGAGTCATAGTGACAATAAAGTTCCTTGTGTTATACTTTAATTCTGTGCCTCCACTTTATTTATTTAATCCTGCTCCACTCAATTCCACGCCATTCAACATCAGCTACTCCAACATGAAGTCAGTACAGTCCAAGAGAAAACGCTCCAGCTCTTCGGGTCGAAAAATAGCCTGGACATCGGGAACTAGGCCGTAGCCCCAGTCGAAGATCAAGTGGTAAAACTGATGGACGAATTTTCGTCGTTCCAACTCGTCCTTCCAATTGACCGTGTCTCGCAGTATCATCATTTCTATCCAAATCAAGCGTTCGGGTTCGCTTTGGGTTTTGTACGACATCGTTCCGAGCACACGTTTCCTTCTTCTTACTTAAAAATCACTCGCTGTACGGCCGATGCAACCTATAACACTGCACGTGCTCGTAATGAATGCAATACTATAACTAATGAAAACCTGAAGAAAATGTGTGCTCCGTGATCGTTCGCTACTGCGCCTGCTTTCGGCGCATCTCAAGGAGAGGGGCGGGAGTTTCGAGAAAATAGAAAGTTTGAAATTAGAAAGAGGCCACGCAGTTGACACGTAGTTTTTTGTTGCAATCGTAAAATATGTTCATACTAGATCCGATTACCAAAAAAAAACTTTTACCCAAGCTCAAAAATTGTAATTGTATTACTTTTTTTAATAATGATACTTTTTATTACAAAATGAATCAGATTTCCATGTGACTCTGTCGTGAGTTCTTTATAAATTTTTATCTGCAAGGTTTCAAAATTATTGAAACAGTCACTTGAACGAAGCGACATTTAAAAAAATTTTGTACAACTCAACGTACACTATGTGTAAAACGATTCCTTTCCCAGCAGAAAACGTAAAAAGAGCGAATAAGGGGCTCTGCCTATGCTAGCCTTCATACTACTATAATTATTGACGCGCATGTAATACACGCAGACGGCCCTCGTTACCCTATGTTTGCGTTTTCTGTTGCGGGAAACGAATTGTTTGACTCATAGTGTAATACACAGCCTACCATGCTGTGCTTAAAAGTGCGCAAGTAAATGGAGCGTAGTAGGGGCTCTTTCTATAGCTAGCTACTACCACATTCTCTTTTTATTAATGTACCGTAAGTCACGCACGCTCAGGTGCTCCTGCTCACGCTGCATACGGTATCATCCTCGCCTTCTTCATTCATGTTCAAATACTAGTATTTAGACTGCAATAGTAATCGCCTCGGCGGCTGAGAGGTTTCAGTCGTCGAGGTCAAAATGTTGTGGCCGCGTTCACTCTCCTACAGCCTACGGCTGTAGTCCCGGGTTCAAAACCCATGAGAACATTTAAACGCGGGCATGTCGGGGGGGGGACATGTACAATAATTTGGTGCTGATGTCATTAATCCGGTATTCCCATTTCATTGACCACAACATTATTTTGCTTTTTATGCATTTGTTGATAAAAATACAAATTCAGTTTAATGCAGAATTAGATTATAGACGGCGACTTCTAATGATTTTTTACAATGTAAAAAACACTTTTTGGTTCAAAGAAGGTGTCTGGGCTGATTCTTCAGTAAGAACATATTTTTATTACGATTGAAATATAATCAGTGTTAATTTGCGAAGCAAACCATTATAAAAAGAAAGGCGTTATCATTATGAACATGACCATTATGCAATTAAGTTGTCGAATTATGAAAACAAAATTAGCTTCAACAAAACTTTATTTTTTTTTGGAAATCCAAGATCGTTTTTTGGAAATCCTAAGTCTTCCCGTCTTCCATAAACGACTGGTTTTTGATCGGTCAAATTGATTCTTACTTACACATAAACATGCACAAACTTTGCCCTACTGAGCAAATCAAATGTGAGAAATAAAATCACATACGTACGTAATTTTTACAAACTTCGAGATTTGCCCAATAGATAGTTTCTGTGAATTTTACGGACTTTTTTTCTTGTCAACTCAAATTTGAAGGATCCTCGTGTTTATTATAATACATATTGCGAAACTTACAAGGAGAGCCTTTCAACTGCGGGGCACAGATCCTTACCAAATTAGTTTGGGGGTCTTCTTGTACATAATAATAAAGCCCCCTATAGTTACGTTATTCCAATGGGTCCTGGAAACTATTATAAAGCACCATGAAGTATATAATATAATATAATGTATAAAATACCATATATTAGCGTATAATGGTATCAGGTTTACACAGTCAAGTCTAACTGACTGAGAAGTATTTACATTTTGAGTCTTTAATGTCCAAAACACCTTTTCAATCAATAAACAATTTAACTCAATTGGTTTACTGAGAAAGTCTTAGAGAGCGAACCAATTGGAGCTAAAATTTATGCATTTATCAACTAATATTTATATCAAATCATGTAAAAATGTTTTCATTTATAAAACTTACTGTTCTTTCTTTCTTACCTATTTCTGAAACTCATCTGGAGTGAATCTGAATCCAGATGAGTGTCAGGAATAGGTGAAGAGAAGGGATTTGTGAGTTATACAAATAAAAACATTTTTATATATAATTTACATCAATATTTATTGTTTGGTACGTTAATTTTAGCTCAAATTGGTGCGCTCTTCAAAACTTACACATCAAACCAATTGAGTTCAATTGTTTATTGTTTGCAAAAGTGTTTAGAATGCATAAAAGTTCATGTACGAATATTTTTGAGAGAGTTAGACTTGACCGTACAAGGCCTGATACCAATAAGTGGTATTTTTTAACATTATATTTTATTTAATACTTTTTTATGCTCTATAACTCTTTCCAGGGCCCATTGGAATAAAGTAACCATAGGGGGCTTTATTATTATGTACAAGAAGACCCCCAACTAAGTTTGGTAAGGATCTGTGACCCGCAAATGAAAGGCTCTCCTTGTTAGTGTACTATTTTTTGGTGTCTGATTAAATTGAATCGATGACCAAGTTTTTTCTCGCACTCGCCGCAAGCCTAATCTTTGTGACCTTCGTGGACAAAGGAAAACTCGCGTGGGTGCGTCATTTTTGCTTATTTACATACTTTTAATTTTAACGGCGAATGTAACAGTTTTTATATCTTTTTACAACAACAAAAAATGAAAAAATAGATTCGACCTTTGAAGAATAGTCGACACAAGTGCGTGCCTAATTCAATTGTTGCGCGCGCACGCCGCAAGCAGTATAAATTATTTTTAAAGTAAATAAAGCCAAGCTGATTTAATTCTCCACTCAAATTAAAAATAGTTTTATTCAAAATTAATGTTTTAATACGGATTTTTTCCTTCAATTAATTGTACAAAAAAAATTTTTTATTATATTTAATGCCAGTCACAACCGCTAGATGGCGAGTACCATTATCTGTAAATCTGCAAGTGGCAAAATCAAAATAAATGTACAAGTACAACTTTTTGAACAACGGGAATAGAATTCTCTAGATTTTCAGTTAATGTGATGTGAATCAAATTTAAAGAATTTTACATTCAATTTGAAAAAATCAGTAAATTTAAAATTGAAAGCACCTTAATCATACTTATTGTATAGGATATTAAATTGATCTACGTGTATAATAAAAAAACTTTTTCTTCCTTTACATTGATTTTTACGTAAATATTGTCAACCGTGAATATATGAGTAAGCACATCTTCATACTTTTATTCACCCTCATTTTTGGTTTGACTAAAGAGAAGTATAAGAAGCGTTCAAAAGCTCTCTCACTCGCGATCCACCGGCTGGCGCTACACGAAATCGTGGAACAGCCGTCGTACATCTAATAAACGCGACGCTGAGCCCATATAGTAAGTATATAGCCAAGTATCAACGACTCGCAGTCGTCGCCGAGGCTACGGAGTAACTTTGCGAAATTCATACTGCACTTTAAAAAATAATATAGATATGTATTTTATCCAACGATCCGCTCGTCTAAATGTAATTGGGTTAATGGCCTCGCGTGTATATAGCTAGAGAGAGAAGAGCGATTGTAAGATCTCTTGGGGAGGCAACAGCGGCCCTTTTCAAGTGCCTTAGCAAGAGAGAGAGAGAGAGAGAGACAATGCAGCCCACTGTATATACGTGCGGATCGTGTCAGTGTGACTTTGTGCACACAGCATCTCTCGCGCGGTGGCCTGGACAACTTACTACTACAGCAGAGGGGGTTACACGTTGTACAGATTCTATCTAAGCCGGAAGCTTTTCTCCCTTCCTCTCTCTCTCTCTCTCTCTCTTCTCTCAAGATAAACACACGCGGATCCGCGCGATATCGTATATACATACAAGTAAGTACCTCTGGATTCTGTCGCGTTTCCTTTTGGGCAACGCGGCGGCTTTGTCATACTGCGCACTCAAGGTGTATTACCTTCACACATTTCAAAAGTTTCGTCACTCCATTAAACCGAAGTTTACAATCGATACGATCGATTATAGTTTATTATAAACACGATGAAACGTAAGTTTCGCACGCTGGAAACTTAACGTATATTATAATAACGAGCCGTGAACCGTAACTATCGCACTTGTTCGCGCACTGCGCTAGGGTTGACAGATGAAAATAAATCTGCGTTCCGCGAACATCATGTGGCCGCGCGCGCGCGATTTTAGATCTGCTGTTGCTGCTTCATGCCTCTCTCTCTCTCTCTCTATCCCGGAAATGGAGGTCGCCTGGCAGGCAAAAAATTTCGCAGCAGCAAAAAGGGACTGTATATTAAAAATACTTGGAATCGCCAAGACGTTAAAGACCCACGATTAGTCCGTAAAATATATTTATTTATTTTTCAGTTCAAGTTCGTGATACCGCGAACTTGCGTTACATTAATTATTGATTGCATACAAACGATTAGAGGGGGAAAAATATGGAGTAAATTGTAGAAAAATTAATCACAAAACGAATATTGTATGACTAGTAGATAGGTATATAATGGTGCTGCTTTCGACTTTACAATCGAACGTGCTTGTTGCTCGTCAGAGTCTCGGGCGTCTCGAAGTCGACCAGAGTCCCGTTGAGCAGCACGCCGATCCTGTCGCAGAGCGCCGCCGCCTCCTCGCTGCTGCTCGTCGTCATCAGCACCGTCTTGCCGGCGGCTCTCAGCGATCGAATCAGCCGCCAGATGAACTTTCTCGTCTCGGGGTCGACTCCGGCGCTCGGCTCGTCGAGGACGATCAGTTTGGGATTGCCGATGAGGGTGGCCGCGAGCATGAGGCGTCTCTTCTTGCCGCAGCCGAGCGCGGAGCTCGGCTCGGAAGCGAGATCGGTCAGACCCAGGGTCTTCAGCCAGAACTGCACCTCCGAGTCGACCAGATCGGCGGGCACGGCTCTGAGACGGGCGAACAGCTCGAGATGGTCGCGGGTGCTCAGCGAGTCGAGCAGGAACGACTTGGCCGGGCAGTAGCCGACGCGGCTCAGGGCCTGTCGAGCCTTCAAGCGACCCCTGACGCTGTTGGTGCTGTTCATGAGGTCGACGCCGTCCAGATAGAGATAGCCGTAGCTGGTGTAACTGACGCCAGTGACGAGCTCGAGTACGCTCGTCTTGCCGGCACCCTTGAGTCCGTACAGGCCGAAGCACTCGCCACGGGCCACGCGGAAACTCGCGTCGTACAGGACGAACTTTTGCAGGGTGGCCTTGCGCAGCTCGTGCACGAGCAGCATCTCGCTGGGCTGTTCCTGGGGCACGGGTGCTGCTGCTGCTGCTGCTGCTGGGCTCAGAGCTCCGAGACTGGCGCCCGCGCGACCGTCGCAGCTGACGAATTTGTAGGTGTAATCGTTCATCTGCGCGATCTTGTTGGCTATCTCGGCCTTCTCCTTCTGCATCTTGTCGTTGTTGGCGAGCATGGGAGACATCAGGCCCGAGCGCAAGACCTTGAACAGGTGCAGGGTCTTGGCGAGGGCGCGCGAGTCGATCAGCAGCAGCACGCCGAAGTAGATCACCGGGACGAAGACGAGGTAGACGGTGCTCACGGCGCTGTCCTCGTGCCAGCCCGAGCTGCTCCAGTAGCGCACGAAGGCCGATCTAGAGTCTACGATGATAAGCAAAAAATATAAAAAATAAATATTTTACATTAATTGTTGTAATAATTAGATATTTTCTAAATGCTCACAGCAACAGGTGCGATCGTAATTGTTGCTGTCGCACGTCTCGACGCCCGAGCGCTTAACGGCCTCGCATCTGTTCTCCTGGGCGATGGCCGCGAACACCGACTTCTGGCTGAAGTAGAACGTGTAGAAGGGGAAGAGGAATCCGAAAAAGTGGAAGTTGTGCTGTTCCCACGGGCCCATACCCAACGGGACGAAGATGGTAAGCATGGCTGCGTACGGAAGAAGCAGGAAAAAACAATTTTTTTATTATGTTGATTTACGATTTGCAGCGTATATAACACGTGCGAGTATTATGTAATAATGTATACTTACACATGAACAGCATCATGAAAATCATGAATGCCGTCAATGTGCGCAGCTTCAAGGGTATAAAGCTGAATATGTAGACCAACGGTAGGACGTTGAAGCCGTAGAGGAGGAACAGGAATAGCTCGAGAACTGTGAACACAAAAATAAATCGTCGCGTTATTACTTCCTTCTGTTGCGTCGTTTCGTTTCGCTTTAACTCGATCACTCACGTAAGATGTCAACGGACTTGAAGATCCCAGCGCCGATGAATTTGTCCACGGTCACCAGAGACACGAGCAGAAACACGGCGAAGCTCATCCACGTCGCGAGATCGTAGACGAACACGGAGCGCCAGTAGGCCCAGGACGAGACGTTGGCCATGCGCTGCAGATGCCAGAGTCCGCGTCGACGCTCGTCCGCCGGCTGGCGCAGGAAGTAGCAGGCCGAGACGAGCAGGAAGAGCAGCGCGATGGCCATGGAGCAGCTCATGCCGTAGATGTTGCCGTCGCGGAACCAGTAGTAGGATCGAGACAAGCGAGGGTAGGATTGGACGCTGGCGCTGATGGAGGCCTCGCGGCCCACGAGGGCCTTGGCCAGCGCGTTGCCGATCAGATTGAGGGAGATCGGCAGGCTGTAGAGCTGGTCGCGCGAGTAGAGGGCGTTGGCGAGGAAGGAGGGCGCGTAGGTCGTCGCGTTGGTGCCATTGCTGTTGTTCGCGGTCGGCGCGGTGCCGGTGGTGGCGTTGAACTCGGCCGCGGCGACGACGCGAGTCAGGTAGGTGGTCTTGTTGGCGCGGGCTTCGTTGGCCAGAGCTGAAATCATACATTTTTTTTTTTTGCGTTGACTCCTCTAAATATCGCCGAATCATTATTCGCGCGTATCATTGATGTGCTCGATGCGTGCTCACCCGTGACGAGGCTCGAGTTAACGACCTCGGTCGTTTGCTCGGCACGCCACTGTCGGCTGGCTGACTCATAGGCCCGGCCGAGGGGCGCTGCGTCGTAGCCGCTGCTGTAAAACGTCCGACTGTCGCGATACAAATCGGGCCTGAGCCGGACGATGCGCGGCGCGAGCTCGACAACTTTGCCTTGCAGAAAGACGAAGGAGAGGTAGGCGACGGCGGCCATGATCTATACACGTGCGACAGAGAGAGAGATAAGATAAAGATGCGTGTGCGACGTATTGCGAATTTTCGTGCGATCGTTTCGCCGCGATACTCACCAATCCGAACGCGATCATAAAGGCTCGCGGATTTCTCCTGACGTAGGCCCTCTTTTTGCTCTTCATGGCTGCGTAGATCTCGCGGTAGCTCTCGTTGCCCACGGGGGGCACGTTCTCCCGGTCTAGCGGCGATTTCACGTCGACAGCCTGATCGAGTTCTTTCGCGTCGATGCTGAAGATCATGTCCTCCAGGGTCGGATAAAAGATCGTGAACGACGTCACGCCGATCTCGGCCTTCAGCTGGTCCAGATCCTCCAGGGCCTTCTTCATGTCGGGCGTGTCGGGCATCGCGAGCTCGATCTCGTGCTCGCTCTCGCGCCTCACCACGGTGCGCGGATGCTGCAGCAGCGAGGCTATCTTCACCTTGTCGATGGAGCTGCCCTCGTGGTGGAAAACAACGCCGAGTTCTGAACTTTCGGATCTGAAGGCGTTTCTGAGGAAGGTCGGGGTGCCGTAGGCGTCGATGCGATTTTCCAGCATCACGGCGATACGGTCGCCGACGAGCTCGGCCTCCTTGATGCTCTTGGTGCCGATTATGACGGACTTGAGGCCTCGCAGTTCCTGAGAAAGAAGAACGTTTGCACGTGTCATGAAATGTACTTATTTTTTTTTTTTTTTTTGATTATGAATGAATTTGTTGAATCACTCACCTTTATGTTATCCCAAATAATGCGCTTGGCGTCCGCGTCCAGATCTTTCGTCGGTTCGTCCAAAACGACGATCTATAATAATACACGTTCCAAATACCCCGATCATCGTATAAAATAATTTAAAAAAAAAAAGAAAAACTTACATCCGTATTCGCGACCATGGCCATGGCCACGCACAGCTGTCGCTTCAAGTCGCTGTTCAAATTGCAGGCGAGCTCGAAGCGCTTGTGGAACAGCCGGAACTTCTCCAGAGTCGTGGCGATGTCCTGATCGACGTTGCTCTTGGCGCGCATGTTTCTCTTCAACTTGGCGAAGAACTTGAGATTCTCGTAGACGGAGAGATTGGGAAATATCAGGTCCTCGTTGATGAAGAAGCCGATGTCGTTGACGATCTTGTCGGCGTGACACTCCATGCTCAGCGAGTTCACCTTGATCGCGCCCTTCGGGGAATCGCACAGTCCTATGATACGAGAGAGTTTTAAAATTTAATTTTCAGTGTCGTTATTTTTTTTTTAAGACCGCTATATTTACCGCACAAGGTAGACAGAAGCCGGGTTTTGTAGGCACCGTCAAAGTCGACGAGGGCAATTATTTCGCCCTTATAAAAGTCAATGGAAATACCCTGTCCACTGTGCTGCTTCTAAAAAGTCGTGCGTTCGTGTTATTATTTTATATTCATGACGATCAAGTCAAACATCATAAGCTTACCAAAGATGACACATTCAAATTTCTGATCTGCACCGCCGGCGTGGACTGCTGCACCGAGGGCCGCTCGATTCTTCCCTTTCCGCTGGGATCGCCCATCGTGTTCTCTTGATCGTCGAACCAACGATTCTGCGTAGAAAATAATTTCGATACAACACATACGTCTCGATTTAACGCGCGTATCCGGACACGTACCTTGACAGCCGACGAGACGCAGCAGCTCTTGGCGCGACGACACTTGACGCAATTGATGACCAGAGCCAGGAAGAGGTAGAGGGTCGCGCCGCTCGCGGCGAAGACCACGAGCACGCCGAGGCTGCCGGCGAAGCCGTAGGCCAGCTGGCCGACGTTGAACAGGTCGTCCCAGTTGGCGCCCTCGGCGTAGAACTCCTTGTAGTCGAACTCGTTCAGGGCCAGATACCAGAAGACGTTGGGAAAGATGGCGCCGAGGTAGGGCAGGCTGCGCAGCGTCGGCGAGTCCGTGTCGTAGGGCGAGTAGACGGTGGGCAGTGCCATCGAGCCGACGCTCACGACGATCGTGATGAGCATGGCGAGCCAAGCTGCGAGAAATCGAGATGTGTGATTCGTATGTCTACGGAAATATTACGATATTATTCGATGACGATGACTTACGATGGGAGAAGACGGACGAAACGACGAGGCCGAAGGACAGGAGATGCGCGACGTACAGAGTCATCATCAGGCCGAAGAGCAGAGGACTGCTCCGGACGATGAGGGGTACGGCCGTGGAGCTCGACACGGTGTAGAGCAGCGTCGTGGGCACGACGAGCATCAGGCCGAGCAGCAGCAGCGAGTTGGTGTAGCCAACCAGCTGGTCCAGGCAAGCGCATAGACGATTGTAAGATAGGAGGATCTGTGAAAAAGTTGTTTTTTCAAATTTAAAAGCTCAACGAGAACTAGCGACGTTGTAGCGACGTTGTGCTTACGTTCGAGCCGTATCTCTGATCCCTGGACCAAGCGAAGACCTCGACGAGCAGTGGCAGCAAAAATATGAGGACCGACAGGCCGTTGACCAATCTGAACGCTCTTCTCGCGCTGAAATGATCGAGAATGAACGCAATTATACATAAATACGAATTGACGTTAAATTTATATTATAATAATAAATAATAATATTTACTTGATGCAATCGTTCGGATTACCCTCGTCTCTGCGCAGTCTTGGCATGGATTGCAGCGTGACCTAAAAAAAAATACATTCAACATTACATTTCATCTCTCAACGAATCTACCAAAAAAAAAAAAAAAAATTAATAAACGCTCGCGCTCACGTTGAATCTCGCTCTCTCCGGCTCGAGCGCGTTCATCTGCACGAACTGCTGATCCAGACAGCCCTGTATCACGGCCAGCTTGCTGCCTCGCTTCCAGTAGTAATCGATCGCGAAGTCCTCGACGTAGAGATTCGCCTGGTAGAGATTCGCGGCTCTCAGCCGATAGTCCAGTCGCTGCCTCGTGCGATCGTAATTGTCGAACAGCACCGAGACGATTTTGCTGTCCGAGTAGTCGTTGTATCTCTTGGTGGCGTTGCGATAGGCGCGCATGAGATCGGCCTCGGTCTCGAAGCCGCGCACCTCGATCGCCGCCTCGTAGTTGTCGTAGCGATCGTAATAGTCGTCTGTAGGAACAAAAACGAGTTATTATCATCGAAATTTCGCTTTGCAGCGTCGCGCATCGCGGTGCTATATATGTATATATACTTACAGGAATATCGATCGCGATAACGCGGATTACGCGGAGCCAGACAGTCGTCCCGCACCCGCCTCATCAGGTCGGCGGTGAAGTCGCTCGCCGGCGCGTAATAGATCGTGCCGCTGCCGTAGTAGCTCTCGTTGCAGCTGTTCGGCCAGATCTTGGGATAATCGACGACGTCGTCCCGGAGCGGCTGACAGCCGTAGCTGCCCCACAGTAGCCAGAGCACCAGCAGCGCGCCCAACGGCACGAGGCACTGCAGCAGCAGGGCACGGCCCCATTGCTTCTTGCGCCAGGCGTAGTTCTTGTAGATCGCCATGCGAACGCTGTCTATGAGAGACATGATGCTGCAGCCGGGATGTTTTTTCGGCGCACGCTTGGTTTAAAGTAAATTGTTTTTTTTTCGCACTTGAAACTTGAGTATAACAAAGAAACTTTGCAAGATAATTATACACTTTGAAGGAATTGTTGCTCCGACTCGGTGCGAATCCGAACAAGAACTGACATGTCATAGGCACAATATTCGCACTCGAAGATAAGCGAGAGAGAGACAAGCGGCGCGCGGTGAAGCCATCATCGATGCAGATAAGCAGAAGATAATGTAATGAAAACGTTCCCAACTCGCGCGGTATTTCCGAGTCTTTTATATTGTAATATAGAGAACAAAAAATAGCTAAATCAATACAATGTAACTTTAGCTAGCCATTGCCGCGTGTTTATACGAATTCGCACGCGTACATTCTGGGACTTTCTAGGTACGACGCTCGAAAAAAAAAACTATAAAACTAAACCGGAGAGAAATTTTTTTTTTGGGTTTATCCTTCGACGACGCAATTTCGCACATCGGGTGGGGAAGGAGAGAGGGGGGCACGCGCGACAGGACGCAAATTTGAGGCCTCGTACAGCAGCAGTATGTGGTGCATTATTTCAAAAGTGTGATATTAGGAGTGGGTAAAATTGACAATATTGGAAAAACCGAAAAACTTACTTTCTTCTATTTTGAGTTTAATTTTTCCGGACCCCCGTAGTTTCTGACACTCGATTCTTTGTTTTTTTATGGAATATTTACTTTTTATCGGCCATCATCTAATGCGTTTCATCACGGAGGGGACATTTTGCATGTTTATCCGGCTGGAAAATCAATGTGGTCGTAATTTATGGAAATTTTGTAGTTGCGGAAGGTAGAATTCTGTTAAATGAAAGGTTTTACCGTCTTAGTTTTCACTTTTTTAAAGTTTTCTAATAGCTACGATAACAAGACATGTCATATCACGCTTTTGAAATAATGCACCATGTACCTATACACAGAGCCGTAGTATAAAATCGTCGCGCCCGCCGCGCGTGCACGTGTATAGACAAATAATTGCTCAAAGGCGTATATAGTAGGTGCAGTTTCGTCGAAGTTCAAGAGCTGGTACGGGATGCTGCTTCGAACTGCAAAATGATGACAAGGCACACTTTATAAAGCTCTGAAGCTAGTTCGCGTGTATACAGTTACAAAACTTATACTTCATGGCCTATTAACGTCGTCAACGAATATAAAGTTCGCAAAACGTAATAATTGATACGCACGTACGGAGCGACTCTTTGTATTGCAGAATTCTCCGTGCAATGTGTCCTTTTTCGAGATTCGTGTGTACCATGTATGCACATATACAATCGCTTTCTACAGTTTAGTATCTCTCGCGAGCTTTTGCCCGCGGGCCGTATACTACCTATGCATACGCATTACCGTATATACTATATCCACGGCGCAAGTTTTCCTGCATCTCATTTCTCTCTACCCCGTTTTATATTCCACTCGAAGTGCAGCGGTTATCAGTACTTTGGACTTGGCTCTAGTACTCGCTTCTCTCTTTTTTTTTTCTCTTCATTTCCCTATATACAGTTAATTTTCGCTCGTTGAATTTTCATTTACTTTTCCGCGCGGGCTCGTCGTATATATACGTATTATATATTTGCGCCCGCGGCTCCAGCTGCGGCTAAAGTGCAAGTTCAGGTCGAAATTCGAATTGCTCGATAATAAATTCAATGAAACTGCACGCGGCACGAGAACTTCTGCTGCTGCTGCTGCTGCTACTGCTATCTGCTCTGAAAATCGAGCTTCTTATATCAACACGGGAGAAGCGAAAAAATAAGTTCGGAAAGGGTTAATTTTGCTTCACCGTGTGTTGGTCTTTCTTTAAGCTCGAACCGCACACGATAATGATAATGATGATAATGCTCCATTACCGATGCAGATCCGTTTGAATATTATCAATTATAATTGCTGGAAGTTGGTTTTAATCGAAGTTCAAAAGCTCGCTGCAGCATCGCATTAACGAGCGCGTCCCTCGGACTGTATAAAGTACATTACAGCGCATTTACATTAGAGTTATATACTTCATTGGCTCTGCGAGGATTAATAAAACGTGAAATGAATTTCTGCTGTGTTCAAAACATCGCATCTCCCATGCAATATAAACAGCAACACAACCGAATTCGTGGCCTTCGAATCACCCAAAGCTCGCACTCATCTAAAATCGAACTATTTATAAATAAATCGGTCAGATGCTTCTGCCACTTATGGTACACTTTTACGAACTCGCTGACAGCTCCGCTCGCTCGCGCTGCGGCGATATGGTCGATAATTTGCGCACCTGACACGCGCGTAGTTGACTTACCTGCGGTCGCTCGCCAGCAGCAAGTAAAAAGGATAACATTCATATAGAAACATAAACTTAAAACTCACAAGTGATATGATTTCTACCGCTCCTATACGCTGCTGCTCAGTCTTCGCGTTTAGAAACCTCGGTATCTCGATATACTCTCACCCAATCGGGGAAGTTGTAAAAGTTAATTATAGCTTTTTATACACACACACACGTATACGCGCTTGCGTATGTGTGCGCGCCTCTGTGAGAGGCGCCGATGATCGCCAGCGCCTTGACTCGAGCTAGCCCATTGTACAATCGAGTATGCCGCGTTGATATATGCGCAAGCACCAGTGTGCGGCGGGGATTAGCGCGACATTTCGAAATTTTTCACTTTTGTAAAAGTAATAATATCATATAATATAGAGTTACACGCGGCGGCGTCCCTTTAAGGTGTGCGTGCGCGCGCGCGTCATTCCACGAGATTGCTCGAATGTACGTTTCAGTGCCAAAATGAAAGAGATTAATTCGTCATAATCGAGTTTCTAAAAACGAGTGTGAGTATGAGTCGTAGGGGAAGATAATTCGCGGTTTTCTTTTTTTCTCGAAAAAAAAAACCTCTCTAGTATGCCAAAATGTATATTGGTATACACTTTCATAATTGATCACGTACTCACATTGCGAACGTAAGTGTGTAATGACTCACACCGTCGATCTGTCCTCTGTGCTGGAATTGTCTCGGCACCCGTATAATGCATGTGTTTTCGCCGTTTTCTCGCGAAAAAATTCCAGATTCTTCTGGAGCCATCGAAGATGTTACATATAAGGAAGACACGCGCGGCGATTTCGCCGGGTTCAAAAAATTATTTTTACGCAAAAAAAAAAAATGTTTAAATAAAGTTGGCCTCGCGCGATTGCGACAAGCAGCAGCAACTATCAAAGCTTTTAAGACTAAAATTATTAATGTATTATGATGGATCAACTCGTCGTCTAATTGACTCTAAAAGCTCCGTCGTTTTCTAGCAGTGAGAGCAACTGAAGGACGAACTGAAAATAAATTTCACCCGTACCGGCCGCAAGCCGCACCGATTGATGAGCGATTTCATCAAAGATTTACTATGGAATGCTGCTACTAATTGACCTAT
This sequence comes from Trichogramma evanescens, assembly GCA_902732785.1. NCBI lineage: Eukaryota > Metazoa > Arthropoda > Insecta > Hymenoptera > Trichogrammatidae > Trichogramma > Trichogramma evanescens. The sequence continues at coordinate 24,991 of CACVKI010146030.1, read as the reverse complement.
CTAATCTGAGCATCGAGGCGAGTGACAATAACGACGAATTATTGCCGATTATAGTGTCAAAAATTCTTTATTTTATGAACACTCGAGTCTGCCCCAATTCGCAATACCGGTATATAGGAGCATTTTTTCGCTTTAATTTTTTTATCGCGATTCTTTCAAAACACGCGCAGCCATATAGGTGATTACACGTGCCGAGGGAGGGTCGATCGAACAGACAACTAAATCAAATAAATAAACAAGTATACGAGCTATAATGGCTACATGAACGAAGTAGAGAGAAAATCGACGCTAAGCTCGAATTCGACCTTCGCGCCCAATCTCGGCCTGAATGAACAAGTGCGCGGCAAAGAGCGCATTTTCACTCTCCGACGTGTACACTGTATATGTACCGACTGACCGAATGAAAGCTGCAGCTCGGGCGTATATAGTATGTAAATGCATATACTTTGTACATGTAGCACGTCCTATGTGTGCATATATACATCACTGTCGGCTGTCCAAGCTGTAACGGAGGGAAGGAACTGAGTGCATGCAAATTTTCAATGAAAAGGCAGAATTATGCAATATACATCAATATATATTCTGGAATAATACAGAAGTGTTTTTTTACGACACTTTAATACAATTAATACATTTTTCATTTTAAGAATGCTAACACTTACATCGATATACATTGTTTACTAATTTAACATTTATAAATATAATATATACAATTTTGCGGAGCCTACATAATAATATCTTACGGTCTAAGATTAATTCGAAAATTCGATTAATGATAAAGATTTTTAATATTTACACGGATACACATACATAGCATATGCGTCAAATACATGTACACACTTATACAGAAAAAATATTGATGTAATTGAAGTGAGAGTATTTTGGTGAAAACTATACAAATCAAAGAATATCGGTTCGGTTATTCTCTTTTTTAGTTCAATCATCAGGGATTGAGGAAAAAAACTTATAAACTTATTTCGTAGACAATATATAAAATACAATATAAATTAGCACACACTCGTTTACAAATAGAAATATATATTACAAATTATTCGATGAAGTTAAAAATATTTACAACAATGAACCTGCTATACTCGCAAAAGAATTGATTTTTGATTTCGTTATAGTTACAGAAACTTAGTATAAGTATAAAAATCGTTAATTAATCCATATTGACACCTTGATGCGTATCAAATAGTACCAAAAATGAGACGGCATTTAAAAAGAATTATATTATTGGCGAAAAATTGCATGGCCCGTATTGTTTTGTACTCAATTCGTGTAAAGCTTAAATGCGATAAAGCGGCGGGAACTACGACGATGATAACGCTCTTTGTTCTTGCAAAACATACAACATCGAGCAACAGTTCTAAATGCCTTCTTCGTCCGTACGTATTTAAGAATACAATATCAATTAACAAAAAAAATTGTATTAATAGACTTTCGCGTCATTAAGAGTTTGTTCTGAGTACAATACATAGCAATATTTACTACGCGAGAGGCGAGCGTATGAAATGAGCTTTAGATACAAGCGCAGTTTATGTAATACGTCTTTGACTAATCTCGTCGCAGCGTTCTGTCTTAAACATGTATTATTTAAATTTTTCTTGTTTATAAGTATTAAATCTTAAAGTGTTAATAGACAACAATTACAATTTTTCTTCCAGTATCATGCACAAATGAAAAAAACAGAAAAATAACGCATACGCATACACTTAAAAAACACACGTACAAAAAACGAATTTTTGTTTCAAATGAACGTGAGGTACTATTTTCAACGTTAACCCCACGAAATTGCCACATGACTATGTTTCGTTTACTAAGTTACTTATTACTAAATATATAATTTTATATATATTTTTCGTTACTATACTATACATAAAAATTCAAATATATGTATATATTACAATATTAATAAAAACGAAGATAAATTCTGTGTAAATCGAAAAAAGCCCCGAAGGAAAAACATCGAATACATATATAAATTTTTCTTCTTCTCATAAACAACGCTTGTAAAAGTATACAAAAAACACGAATTGTTTATAAGCTAGGATATTTGTTTTTTCTTCTTGAATCGTGCGAAATCGAGTTAATACGGCTTACAATATGTATTTATTTTTCTTCGGCGGAGAGCGCGCGCTTCGCTCACACGTGTGCACAGTTTATAATAATATGTATAAATATGATTCGATAAAAGTGCACAGGCGTTGCGGCGGCGGCGCGCCGGCACGACCGTAATTGCCATACGTATAATTAGCCAAAAACTTTTTTTTTGGCACACATTCGAATTAGCCGTTAAAAAATGTTTTCTGGTCAGTCTGTGATCGGCGATTAACGAGTGCGTATGTGTCTCATCATCGCACGCGCGCTACATTTTTGCATCGATTTATTTCATTCCTTATTGTATTTTGCAGTCGATCAACGCAAGTCGATGTGAGGATTATGCGAAATTACGCTATTGACGTTCGATGGAATAACCTGGCAGTTCATGAGCGGTGTATACGATTTCGCGAATAATACATCGATTCGACTTATTGCCAATGATTTATCATTGTGTTTTGCACGATCTGGCAGAAGGGTTGTATAAAATTTCTAAAACGATGATCGCTTGTAAAAAATCCACAGGTTATTCCGTAACGAGGAGCTTACGCTTGAAAAAAATGTACGATCGTCGATGCATGTTCGTTTCAGTCATATCTATATAATTTTTTTTTTTTATAATTGGCCTATTCGCTACGTGTATACGTATATATCATAAGGATAACGTACTTGTGCGTATATTGTTGTATATACGATATATATAAATGAAGTTTGTCGCGGGGAATTTTTCGCCGTCCGCGCGATTCATCATCAACGCGCCACATCAAGAGCACACACGGACGCACATACATACACAGTCCGTAATATATACGCATCCGCATTCTCAAGCTAATCTCGTGTTGTGCTGCGCCACGCACGCGCATGCTACATGCACAAAAGCATCGTTCGAAATATCGTAACGCGCGCACGCGGACGTTGATGCATTGTGTCGTCTCCTCAACGTCCTCGTCGTCGATGCTCTTTTCTCTATTTTCTCGCACTTTCTCCACGACGCTTCGTTGTAAGCAAGTATCGGAGGAGCTCTCGATTTTTACACGCGAGGTGCAGATTAAAAAGGTACAATTACAATTTGCAGAGAGATAGAGAGCGAGAGAGAAAGACGACGGGAGAAAGAAGTGAGGAAGAGGAGGGACACAGCGGTGCGCATCGATAAGAACGAGTGAGAAAGAGCCGTGTACATAAGAACGAGAAAACCGGTCCACTTCGTCGAAGGTCAAGTGTAAAAGAGCAACAAATTCATTCTGCACCTCCTCGACACTATACATATACGTGCACACACTCTCTGCAGCGCCGCGGATGTCTCTTTGTCTTGGCGCGCACCCGGCGTGAGGGCATCGACGATTATATTAATTAAAAACGACCCAAGTCTCCGTGGCGAGATGTTTCTGCGCGATGCAGGCAGTCTCCTGTGTGTGTGTATAAACGCACACATATATATTCCGCTGCAACGACGACCATTCGAAACGCACACGCACTCGCATTTATACATGTAATTACGAATCGAACCTCAATGCGTAGCGTTGATTAATTTCGACTTTCGCGATAAAGTTAATCGATCGCGCGCAGCCAACCTCTGCAAATTGATATTAACGCGTGTTTAACATAGAGAATAGAACGTGAAAAATGACTATTAACATTTTTTCGCACGCGACCTTATATACGACGAGTATATATTTGGCCGTGCATATCCCTCTATTCGATTCGAGAAATCGAGCTACGCAACGTCACGTCGAATACACATGATAATATATTTTCGTAACGCGCACAAGCACACAAACATACACGCATAATATACCATTCACACTTACACGCATAATACATATGCACACCGTTTCTGTGCACGTAGGTCTGTTATACGTGAATCATCATTATCACCGGTACATATTCGTTCTATAAATATGTAAAAATGGCTTCACTCCGAACGCTGTCGTGATTCTTTTGCGTAAAGCTGCGCGACCGGCTGCGACTGTACTGGGCTGCTGCTCGTGTCTCGCGCAGCGACGCTACGCTTCTCGTATCGTACCCGTTAATGACTCGAAAAAAAAAAGCTCCTCTCCACTATCACGCGGGGAAGTAGTAGATAATTCAGGCGCGCGCCCTGAGGCCCTTTAATTTACTCTCTGCTACGGCTCTCCTGCAGCATCGCAGAGTCGACGAAGGGCGCCCTGCACCACAGCTGGCTGCTTGGCTTAGCCCGCGATCGCCGGTTGCGACTGCGAGAAGTGCTGCTGCAGTAGCCTGTTGACTTCGTGCAGCGACAGGCCGTTGTTGCTGCCGTTCAAGTTGGCGTCGAATCGGGGCGCCACCGCCGCCGCGTTGTTGTTGTTGCTGTTGTTCTTGGCGAATCGGCTGTTCATTCGGTGAGCCTGGAACTGCCTGTGGAAGGGATCCTCGTTGCTGCTGCTGTTGAACGGCTCGTTCTTGTTGCGGTGAGGCAAGCCGATACCACCGCCGCCGCCGTAACTCGTCGTCGTCGAGGTCGGCGACGCGGTCAGGTCGAGCTCGCGTATCAGCGGCATCTTCGCCCAGAATCGCAGCAGCATCGGTTTCTGCTGCTGCTGCTGCTCGCGCAGACGCGAGTTGTTGTAATTCTGGCGATTCGACCTGAGCGGCAAGCGTTGAGACGACGACGACAACGAGACGGGTTTCTGGCGCGCCGGTACGCTGCTTTTGGTGCTCGACGTGGCCAGGTTGACGCGATACGGCGACGAGCGATCCTTGTAGCTGTCGAGATTGTGGATGCTGTTGACGTCGTCCGACGGGAACTTGAGATAGTGCGACAACTCGGGGTAGCGCACGTAGGCGGCCTCGGGGTCGTTGGGGCTCGGTCGCTGCGAGGCGACCGACGACGGAACTCGCCTCGTGTCCTGCGCTGCGGCTACGGGTCTCGCCGAGTCCGACATCTGCTCCTTGAACTCGAACGGGATGTCGCTGTCGTCGCGGAAGATGATGCGTTCGCCGTTGACGGCCGGGAGCGGCGCGGGCTGCTGCTTAATCGGATTCGACGGCAGCCGATCGAAGTAGTCGAGCACCGGCGGTATCTCGGTCCTGACGACGGTCGTCGTCTCGTCGACCCTGTAAGTCGAGATGCGCAGCGGCTCGGTGGCAGCGGTGGCGGCGCGCGTCGGTACGGCAGTCGGCAGCCTCTGGCCGTAAGCGCCCGTCAGGCCGTGATAGATCTGCGTCGACAGCACGACCTCCGGCTCGGTCAGCAGATCCTTCTCGGCCTCGAACAGCTCCTTCAGATCGTCCTCGATGATGCTGCTGGTTGGCCGGGGAGTGGGGCTGGTGCTGGTAGTAGTGGTACTTGAACTTGTTGTTGTCGTCGTGCTCATCGTCGACGACATTGTCGTAGGCGCCGCAGTGATAACGGGGCTCTTCGTCTCCGCCGCTGTGGTGCTCGTTGTTTCGGTCGGCAGCTTGTCGTCGGCCGTGTCCTCGACGGTCGTGATGTTGTCGTCGTCGATGATGCCGCTCGCCTCGGTCGTCATGATGGTCGTCGGCTCTTCCGTGGTCACCGTAAAGTCGCCGCTCTCGTCGACCATAGTTTGACCTATGACGGAAGCAGTGCTGTCGTTAATGTCCGACGAATCGGGTGTCACGGTGGGCAGGGTAGTAGCCGCTTCGTCGAGGCTCAGCGTCGTCGTGGCCACCGTCGACTCGTCCGACGTGTCGACTCGGTGCAGCTTCGGTCTCAGCAACAAACCTGGATGATTCTTCGCGTGCTGTATCATGGCGCCCGCCTCGCCGGCCTTCAGCAGCTCGTCCTCGCCCTCGGTAAAGTCGTCGGAGGACGACGTCTCGTCGTACTCGTCGGACTGCTGGGGCTCGGGTTGGGTCGCGTCCGGATACAGATGGTCGTCCAGTCGGATCTTGGCGCTGGCGATCTGCTGCGACTGCTGAGGCTCGAGCGGGGCGACCGTCTGTATCGTCGAGTCGGCTCTGGTCTCCTCTTGCGAGGAGGCCGTCGTTTCCTCGTCGTCCTCCTCCTCGGGCGCCTCGGTGTGTCGTTTGGTCGTGCTCGAGAAGGGCAGCTTGGTCGGCCAGATGGTCAGCACGTCCGGCGTCGGCGTCACGATGACGACGTCCTCGATTTTCTTCTCGGCCTTGGGTCTGTCGTCGGTGATTCTCGTCTCCTCGAACGCGTGATGATGGGGCCTGGTGGCGTTGACGATGACCGGCTCGGTGTACTTGACAACGGACTCGTTGTTGCTGTCGAGGATGGGCACGATCGGCACGACCTGGCCGAGCTCCTGGATCTCGTGTCTCGGTGTCGAGGGCGTCGGACTGCCGAGGAAGAACGACGTCGAGTCGTCGGCCGCCGACGGCAATTTCGGGCCGGTCTCGTTGGCGACCTTGTAGAAGATCTCCGCGACCGGATCTTGAGTTTGAACGATCTGCGTGCCGACGGTTGGTTGCTGTTGCGTCGTACTTGTCGTGCTGGGAGCAGCAGTGGTCGTAGTCGTAGTCGTCGTCGTGGTGGCCTCGGTGGTCGTAGTTGTCGTCGTGCTCGACATCGTCTCGATGGGTCTCGGCACGGCTGGCCTCGTCACCGCGGGCTTGGGCTGCTGCTGCTCCGGCTTCATCGAGATCGGTATGCTGATCTGGAAGGGACCGGCACCAGGCATGCCGCTGCCGCTGCTGGGCCTCTTGGTGTTGTTGCCGCTCAGCTTGCCGTACAGATAGTTCAGCCGCTTGAGGAAGAACTTGCGCTGGGCGTCCTCGTCGATCTTCAGGATGTTGGGCTTGCAGACGCCCTTGCTGTCGGCCGTGTAGCCGTCCGGACACGAGACCAGGTCCGGGGCGATGAATATGCTCTTGGGGGTGATGCGTCGCAGTATGTTGGACGAGTCGAGGCTCGACTGCATGGGCACGTTCTTGTTCTCGACCAGCAGCCAGGCCTGCCAGGCGAGCTCCGACGGCGAGCCGATGCCCTGCATCAGGCTCTTGCGCTGGAGCGTCGGCACCGAGGACGGGACCGTGGCCACGTCGTCGCGGTAGCGTCTGCGTCGCGAGCCCATCGCCGCCGCTCGGCTCGGCTGCGCGATCGCCGCCAAGAGCAGCAGGACGCAGACGACAGCGAGGAGCGCCGTCGTCGATGGCGGTAGCAGGCACGTACGCGACATCTTCGTCGATGAAGTTGCGACGATGTTTCTTTCACGCACCACCTATTTTTCTTCTCCTTTTTTCCCCCCTTTTTTTGGTTTGTTCACTCACTGACACTCTTTCACTTTCACAATCCTTTCGCCCTTTCCTGTTGGGCCTCGCTGTGGATTTTCTTACTCTCGGGTGCGCTCTCTGTCTGTGTGTGCTTGCGTCGTCGAGTTACAAAATTCGATTCCAGCTCGTCACCTGTCTACTAGCCAGTGATCCTTCGGTAATGCCTGAAACAAAACACGAGCCAAGTTACTAATATTCGAAGCCATTGATGTATGTTCAAATTTACTATTCATTTAAATCGAGTGTATGGCTGTTTTATTTAAAATTGTATTTTGAAAATTTCAAATCAAAATATTCGAACAGAGTTAAACTGTACTGAGTTGAACGCCAACTTTTTTTTTAATATAAAAATAGAAAATTCGAGTATTTTTATTGTTTATTCATGTGTTTTCCCCTATTGTGTCAAAATAAATGTTGTTACATTTTTGTAGAATGTCATAAAGAATATTTTGATACTAGTTTAGCACGGTCATTAATGAGTTTTGGTTCCAGCTTAGAATTTATCAAGTTATAAAATTTTGGCATTGAAACCTTTGGAAGCAGGATAAATTAATTAACGATTTCTTGCATACAAAACGATACGTGCTTCAGCATTTTAATCAATCAAAAGTATTTTACCATTTGTGGGTGTGAAAATATTTACCGATTGCCCCCTAGCGGCAAAAATAGTACATTACGGCCGGGAAAAAAAGTCCCAGCGATCGTGTATTTTACCATATTTCGAATGAAGTCATTCGTTCAATCTAAAAAATGTTTCGTCCATTGGACCGATATTCATCGCAAGTTTTTTAATCAACTGTGGGTTCCGCGCTGTAAGGTAGGTATAATTAATCCACCTATAAGCTTCTCTTTCGCCGCTTTAAAATTAAAATAAGTAGAAAAGCATCCTAGTACGGTATCCATCTCCACGCGCGCGCGCGCATATGCACATAATTCGAGTGGTGAAATAATGGTTTGTTATACATTCAAGCGCAAAACATTCCTCTTCGCCGGGACTACTGGCCAAAAGTGATATATCGCCACGTTGGCGTGGTGGTGGCGGCGGCGATGGTGGTGCATTGCGGCCTGCAAACGTCGAGGTATCAGTCGAAAACCGCATTTCGCACCCGCGCGGACGGACGAGCGAGCCAGCCAGAGAGAGAAAACGTATAATATAAGCTATGTGTGCTTAACTTCGGCCTCTCTCTCTCTCTCTCTCTCTCTCTCTCTCTCTGTGCGCTGCAGAATATACCATACACGCGCTTTTAATGGAATATCTAGTTCTCTGAGCAATTTCTATGCCTTTTAATGAGGTATGCGCGCCTCTCGTCGGCTCGCTGCTGCCGCTGCTGCTGCTGCGTTTGCGAAGCGGCGTTTCCTTATCGTTGTGTGAATTATGAATTTCGATTTCGAAGGAAAAATTCAATTGAACATTCGTTTTATACGAGCGTAATTCCGCGACCGGCGATCGACGGTGTGTGCGCGCCCGGGCTAATGAATTTTGTAATCGCTTACAACTCGGTATACCTGCGCGATCGTGTTTTATCATTTATATCGTATATTATATTCACAATAAACCATTAACGAGGATATAATTAAGGTTTGAATATCTGCGCGTTTTTTTATGGAAAAAAGGTTTAATGAGGCATAGCAGCCATACGTGTTTGTATGTGTGTAGAAAGCCAACGTACAGCAAGATAGTCTCAACATCTCTCGGCCACGGTCCGCGTGGGAATAGATGCGAAAAAAGCCTCGCGCTGCCCATTGTTACATCGAAGATTCGTACACACACATACACACACACATAATATAATATTATAAAGCTAAAGTGCGCGAGAACGAGCTATTGTGTGTGAACGGGTCAACGATAAAAGCGCGATTAATAATAAACACGGCCGCGATCGAATCGAAACTTTTTGAAGATTGCGATTTTTTTTCCTCTTATATCCTACTTTTATGAATACGATGCTAACATACCGTTGTACAGAGGCCGTTGTGAATAAGTGGAGAGAGAGATGAGCCTCGTCACTTATTGCTGCTTTGAAATGGTTCGAAAAAAAAACCCGTGCTCGCTGCAGTTAGACGACAAAAGAATCGCGAATCGCGTCGTGTGCTGCACTCGTGCCTGCATTCGATTCAATTTATTTACTTTGAATTTCGAGCGATGCTTTTAATTTAATATACACGTACAAAAACGCGATAAAGAAAAAAAAATAACGAGAGCGAGGATAAAAACGACCGTACGCAAGGCGAGAGGCGAATCGATTATATATATCGCGCGCAAAGTGAAAGCCTATTCGCTTTTTATTTATTCATCGAGAGCTGTTTTTTTTTTTTTTTTGAATATTTTTATATGTGTGTATAAAAGGCGCGAGAGTCAAAATTAATGCGAATTCGAACGTCGTAAAAAGGAGGACGATTTCAATGAAATGTATGTATTGCTGGTGAGTATATATAATATCCACGCGAATACCATATAGAAATGTCGTCAAAATCATTTTATTTCGCGCGCGATAGAGACTAATCCTCCGCATCCTCCGCTTTTGTTCTTCTTTACCTTTGAATATACATGTGCACGAGAGGCACGAGCGTTGCAAACAAAGTCCACGATGCAAATGGCGGGGGTGAATGAATGAACGAATGAAAAAAAGAAGAAGAAAAACTAAATAAAAAGTAAAGAAAAACGGCACAAAGCCTCCAATTAGTCAGGTGAAAAACGAAATCCTCGCTCTATATCTCTCTTTCGAGAGAAGCTCTAACGGGTGTTAAGAGGAAACAAATGGTGTGAGAGGAGAGAACATATAGTTTTACGCGCGCACGAGAAGAACGACGAAACGCGATTAACAAAAAAAAAGGAATCAAGTGCGTGTCGCGAACAAAAAACCTATATAGACGAAAAACTTTTTTATATTTTACTGTCCCGGTAAGCAAAAAAAAAAAAAAAGTGAAAAGAAGGGAAAAGAAAAAAAATCTCGCGAGACGAGCGAGAAAAGACAGCTGCTGCTGCTGCTGCTCGCGCGTCTTGCGACACGACAGTCGTCGTCGTCGTCGTCGTCGCGCATCCAATAAATCTTTTTTCTCCGCAGAAAAAAGTTTTCGTTTAGCTCCAGATATGTACGTATGTGAGTTGTGTGCCCCGTGAATACGCGAAAAATGCCATTTTTCTTATCGTCGCGCCACGAGATATACACATTCTGCACATCCTTCGGCGCTGTTGTAGTATACGTATCACACAATGTACCCCCGCGTATGGACGGTAATCGTCTGAGACGCGAAGCTGCTTGATATATATAAGACATATAATACACGTTTAAAAAATCGCCATGTACTGCCGGATTAATCCTCATAGGTTAATTAAGGAATAAATTATATTCTTTGTATATTTTTTTTTATTCGAAAAAAAGCTCGTATACATACGTACTGGGACCGTGGCTAATTGATTCTCGTTTTTGTAATGTTATTGCTATTCGCGGTGCTGTACAAGTACGAATGTGTATAATTAGTCGTTGGTCGTCCTAATGAAGCATCTACACTCCTGTAACATGGTACACACGAATAGGAAGGAAGCCTCTCTCTCTCTCTCTCTCTCTCTCTCTCTCTCTCTCTCTCTTGGTTGGCGTGTAAAAACACAGCAGGTTCACTTTTATATATACACGCAATATATATAATAGCTGTGCTTATATACGAATGAGAGAAAGAGAGAGAGAGGGAGACGAGCATCGAGTCTTTCTCAGCTGATATAACCCGTCGTCCTCAGCAAAATTAATCTCCGGGACAATCTTTCTCCCGCTCGGCTCTCTCTCTCTCTCGCATTCGCCGTCTTCGATATATGTATACAGTCTGATTTTCTTCGGAATATTTGTATTATATATAGATACGTATGTATCGCCTGGCGCCTTACAACCTTGTCGAACTTCTTCTTTTCTTTGTTTGTTAAAAAAGTACTATAACAGAGATTAAAGCCCCCCTGATCTTATCTTGACTTTTTTTTGTTCTTTCCCTTAATTATTATGATATTTTATACAGCTTATAATATGCACGCTATATACATATAAGTACGAGAGAGAAACAAGTGTATAATACGCGCGTATATGAGTTTGTGCGCGCGTTTAGCTGGCAATGATAATTAGCGCAGCCGCAAGCCTCGTCGTCGGCGCGATAGTGGGATTATATTTTGGCTTTTCATGACTCTTTACCTATGGCTCGTGCGCGCGCAGAGCTTCGAAGTTTATTAAAAAAGAAAACTATTTTTATAACGACGCGCGGCAACAAAAATTTTCTCTCGTTTTCATATTCCGAAAAAAAGTCAGCAGCCTTTTTTTCGCGCACTTATACTGCTATACGGCGCGCAAATGGAATTTAATATCGCGTACACAAACGTGTGCAGTGTATACAGAGACGTGCGTGTGCGTGTGTGAAGAAACTGTCGTATTTACGCTCGAAGGGTAATAAAATTTTCCCGAGACCGCTTTTACATTTGAGAAAATTTGTGCAAAATCTACTCTGCGTTCTGTTTTTTCTTTTT
>CACVKI010146030.1:0-13148 GCA_902732785.1 Trichogramma evanescens | reverse complement strand
TTATAACTTCGTACGTACACGCAGGAAAATTCACTCTTCGCATATTCGCGGTTTTTGTTTTTTATAAGGCGCGCACTCAGGTGCGCGGCGTGGTGCACACAGCTCACCTGTGCGCTGCGTGCGTGTTTTTATTACGCGTATATATACACGGCGTGTGCACGCGCTGCGCTCGCGTTTATGTGCCATGCTCTCTCTCTCTCTCTCTCTTCTCGCATCAGTCGCCGCAAGCTGAGCATTGGATAATATTCGCACGCGCTACGAGCCCGCGTAGTTTATATATTGAGAGTAAAATTGAACTTTGCATAATGATAAGCATTACGAAATTTTGAATACTTTGGGAGAGAAAATTTTTTTTTTACTGTATATTACGCGTACACGAGTAGGTTTATGCCGTAATATAGAAAATTGCTGTATTTAGATTGCGGAGCAAATATTACATCGACGTTGCTTACCGAAGACTATCTCTTTTTTTTTGGTCGATGCGAACGAGAAAATCCTTTTTCTCAAAGTGCGTCGAAGAAAATCTGTCTCTTTTTGCGAAAGCTTTGTAAGTACACTCGGCGTGCCTGATCGTCTCCAAATACGCTTAATCTTGTATACAACTCACGACTATTAGTACTTGTTGCACCGATACATTGCAGTGATCGTCTCACGCACCACACAAGTTCACGAAAGTATCACTGATACACCGAAAAACTCGCGCGAATAGAAAATTGGTCCGCGCGGCTCGCGGAAACAATGCTGCTGCCGCTATCGAGGTCAATAGCTAATTGATTCTATGCACGCTGCCGGCTCGGCCCGAGAGTGTCTCGCGACCACGCGTCATCCCCACCACCACCGCCACCACCACGCTGCCGCACGGCGAGCTTGCCGAAATCGCGGTATACACATCATCGCGCTCAGTGCGGCCGTACTCGCAAGCTCTCGCGACGCGCTGGAAGTCGCGCGCGCTGCGCGAGTTGAGTGGTATTTCGACGTTACGACACACGTCAGATACGAATCGAATTTATTCCGTTCGAATTTTTATCTCTTGTAGATTTTATAGTTTATTTTCTAGCTTGACGGAAAGGTACCCTCTATGTTTGACGACGATGTGATAGATACATTTGAGAATTGTTAATTTTTACGTTAGAAATTCAATGTGGAATTTTAAAGTTGTTTTTCTCAAAAAAAAGCTCATATGCTCTTGTTTATTCAGTGACTAATATCTCTCTGATTTTTTATAACAACTTTTTTACATCAAATACCTCTATTACGTTCCAAAAAAGCTTTTTATCGTCACTTATTAATTAGAGAGCTTTGCTACGTCACGATCTAAAAAAAGGATTTTCTTTGCCGCGCTTTTCGGTCAAAATACTTTCTAATTCGTAAGCATCGTCGACGTATCCGCGTTTCGTCTTGCAAGCTGCTTTATACATTCCACTTCGCGCGCGAAAGGAAATCAATGGTGCGACGCGAAAAGGAAAAAAGGCCCCCCTTGTGAACAATAGAAGCTTGCAGTGCGCGGAGGAAAATAAATGGCTGTGATGCCAATATGTGTAGCGACATACTCTTGGCAGTTGGCACATTGTATCGTATTCGCTCTCGCGCTCGCACGAGTCGACGCGGTACCGTAGCGCAACAGAGGCGCGTCGTTCGAATTAGGCGCTTGGTTAATTGCCAAGGAGGTTGGCGGAAAATCGCGGCCATCGGCTACTGTTTGTGACGATGCCGACGCCGACGCCGACGAGCCGCGCACGACTCTCGCCCCCAGTAGGGAGATCGAGAGAGATCATCGAGACACAGAGAGAAAAAAGACAGTCCGGGACTCTGGGCGAGTCTCGCCTATCTTTTCTTTTTGACCATTCAATCATTAGCCCCCTGCAACAAGGTATACACGCGCACGAAAAGACTCGGCGCGCACAGACAGACACTTTGCTCGCCCGCAGATTCAAAAAAAGAGCCGAAAAGCTCGGACTCGATGGCTCCGTCTGGCGGATCATGTATAGATCACGCACGCGCGTCACACGTACACACGCACACACGCACGCACGCACAGATCAGCGCCAGAGCTCGCAGCGAGCCGTGCGTAGAGCCACTCGTATTATAGAGGCAAAAAAAAAAAAAATTGAACAGAGTTCCCCCTTAGAGCAATGGCGTGGAACGGAGCGTTGCGGTCCCGGTAATTCGTATTTCCCGCGCAAGAGAGCCGCCTTGAAACGTGCGTGTACGCCTGTATATACGTATGCATGCCTGCGCAATACATACGTACACGCGTCTTCCCTAATCATGTGCTTGTGGGTGTGTAAGTGCATGAGTGTGTGGATGAGCTTGCACCGGTACATGTAGTACACGAGGACGAAGATTTCCTCGTTTTTATATTCACTTTCGGTTTATGCGCGCGGTTCGGTGCATAGCACACACATATACACGTACACATACACACGCATACTGCACACACACACAGACACACAAAAGCTCGAGCGCGACGCGCATTATGCATACATACATCGGAACGCGCGCGCGGGCGTTTCATTTTCTGCAGCGGTTGCAGCGACGCGGGGATTTGAATTCAAATGCCGATCTACGGCAGAGCTTACATGCAGAGCTTGCATTCAGTGTATGATATCGTACATACACCGAGGGGTTGAGTAAATGGAAATTGATTTCTTTTCTCTCCCCTCTATACCTTAAAGGCTCCATTCACTGCAAAAAAGAAAGAGAGAGAAACGAGAATAAAACGAGCGAAGCGCAAAATATAGAAATGAATGGCAGATTCGTTGCATATACAATGCGAGCTTGCAAGCACACGTGTACGATTGAACCGAGAGGTATGATGGGTGAAGCTGTATATAACGCAAAATGTATTAGAGCTTTTTTGCGCAAACAATGCATAAAAGCACTATGATACACTATGTATACAATACAATATATAAAAATAAATATGAACTCGTGTATACCACCTACGCACACGCCTTTCACAATATTACAATACGTAAACGCGCGCGACTCGATATTCCGTATGCATGTCACGTTTTCGCTTTTTCTTTCCTCTCTCTCTCTTTCTCTCTTTCTTATCGCTTATCGAAAGGCGCAACGCGCGCGCTCTCCTGTTCACTTTGTCGCTCGCGCAAAAGCGCCTGTGTGCCCAAAGTAATTGTGTGCCGTGCACTTTCCTTACCTCTCTCTCTCTCTCTCTCTCTCTCTCTTTCTCTCTCTCGTATATACGAACCGGAGCACGCACAAAAACACACGTGTGTGCGATTGTCGTCGTGCGAGCCTTAAATCCTTTCGGTTTTGTTTTTCGCCCAATTGAGCAACGCACTCGCACTTGCTCGCATACATTAACTCCGCGTGTATATACAAATATAATGCACTTGGGTATTTACCTCTCGATTTCGGTTATATTGACCCCGTATTACGCACGACACACGAACCGGCGTCCGCGATCGTAAGTGCATAATAATATCTCTCTCGTGTGTGGAGTTAGTAAACACGTCGGATTACATTATAGAGGACGTTATTTACACTTTCGAACGCGCGATCCGATACTTTTTTTTTTTTTTCATCCTTACGGACACACTCTACCGCTTCGACACCGGGGCTTAGTTAATTGTCGTAAAAATTCCATTCCGATGCGGATAGCTGGCACACGGGAGAAAAAAAAACAACAACGACATAATGTATGCTAAACGGTATATAGGTGCAGTCACACCTCTCCATACGTGTCTTATATACCCCCGGCGCAGTATGTGCAGTTGGAAAAACCTAAACCTGCTCGAGCTGCGTGGATTTTTCGACCGGGGGGCCGACGAACTCTTATTTATTTTGCGCGTCGATAACAAACGAATCGCAATCGACTCTATACACGAACGCGTTGCGTTACTCGGCCTCGGCGCTGCTCTGCACTTGATTCTTAATTTTTCAATAGCCCTCGCAGGCAGCTATATACACCGACTACCGGCGACGGGACGCGCCACCTTATCCGTATCGTGTTTTTATTTTTTATTTTTCCCTCTCGTCTTCTCACTTTTTCTCTCTCTTTCTCTCTCCGGCGCGCGACGACGAGTCTTACGAGTTCTTCGATATTATAAGTACACACACACGATCAGGAAGCTGCTGCGCTCGCGGGATGCGTAATTTATTGACTGGCGCCTTGAATAATTTACCGATACATTATATAGTCGAGACGCTGATCTCGCGCGTATATACGTATACACACAAACATTTATATACACGCGTATATTATTGATAAACGCTTCGATTGGGTTTAGAATGAACTTTTACGCGAATGTAAAAGCCGATACATTTTTTATGCGTAAAAATAATGTTTACTCGGGTGGCTATATAATAGCTCGTCGCAACGAGAGTCCCGCTGATAAACGCGATTGCAGCTCTATATACATTTTATACGTTACACATATAATGCACGTTGGTATTGCTCGCAATTGCATTCCTGAAATTTCTGTCTCTCCCTTCCTCCACCGCAGTATAGGCAGAATCACCGCGATCGAACCCGAAAATGTATTTCCGAGATCATTGCGCAGGCACTTGTGAAATGTAATCGCGCGGAGACTCGCGTAATCTACGTATTACTTTATATCGTTTGGATAATTCTTTCTTCTTCTTCTTCGTCTCCTTCTTCTTCTTTTTTTGCTGCGTTTTTACATCCGAGACGTGTGGAAGCGACGATTAGATTAAGAAAACAACGAAAAAAAAAGAAGAAATCTTACGCGCTCCCCGCGTCGCGATTATGTGCGAGTGTTTTTTTTTTTTTTCTATACATACGCGCGGCTGCATTGCACTGCACTGAACTGAGCACACACGCCGCCGATGCACCGCGATGGAATATTTTTCGTTGCCAAGAAGAAAAGTCGAGGATCGGATATTATTATTTTAATACTTACGTACCGAATGAAGAGTCCGACGACCCTTCGGGGATATTACATGCCCGCGAGTCACATAGTAGATACGTATACGTATGTAATAATGCACTTGAGAGCTGCTGTATGTAGCACTTCAATGTCGCGCGCGCGAGCGGGGCCTTTCGCGATCGGCAAGACTGGCGGGCGTCAATTATACGATTAACTTCTTGCGATCGATCGCCGGCAGAGAGAGAGAGAGAGAGAGAGAGACAAGTCGATTCGCAGAATAACGATCACTCCGCGGTATATAATGTTCGATGATGACGCTCGATTACATGTACATACACACTAAACGCACATCTAGTCAACTCAGGGCCTAATGAATTCCGGTTAAATTTTTAACGAGCTTGTACAATATATATAATACCCGCGAGTTCCCGAATACGACTGAATATCAATTTATCTCGTTGAAAATATATTAAATTTTTTCCTCTCTCTCTCTCTTGACTTGTGAATGCATCGCGACGCGAGAGATTATTGCAGCAGGCGAAACGTGACCGAAAATTCACGAGGCAAGATGCGAGCACTGCAGCAGCAGCAGTGAACTAATCGCGGATATGACAGACACATCACACACATACACAAACACTTGGAATGACAAAACGCACAAAAACACAAATTTAATAATCACCCACTTGGCTTACATGTAAGAATAATCTTTTACATTCGCCTGTTGAAACACTGAACGGTATAATATAATATTATAAGTAAATAATAATAAGAAAAAGATGCGAGAGACTCACCGAAATATACGATACAGTATTTCACGTGTGTTTTTGGCGCGCGGCGCACGATGAGAGATGTCAAGCACCACTGTTACACGTATATACATACAATGTGTGTGTACATATATATATAATAGCTTCTCGAGTATATAAACACGCTTCGGCAGAAACCGGCGTGTGCAGAATGAGCAGTTAAGTTTTGCAAGCCGTTGGTTATATACAAACGCCCCGAGAGAGAGAGAGAGAGAGCGACGAGACAAGCGCGCGCAAGCTCGACTCTATATAAGCGCGCGCACTGCCCGAGTTATAATCTTCTGCCGAAGAAAACGACAGAGAGAGAGAGAGAGCGAGACGGAGACGGAGAGATGTGTTTTCGTTGGCTTTACGCGTCGTACAGATATATTTTTTATGTATACCGATGACGATTAGCCCGCGACTCTTCGGGAGTTTTTCAAGTTTCTGCGTTTTTTTCCCCTACCCACGCTCGGAACTAACCCACCGCGAAGCGAGTCGCGCGCGCGCACGCAATAGTGCGTGAGTTTTACGCTATTTGTTTATTAATCTTTATTTTTTTTTTTTTTCATTTTATTGGCGCACTTGCGCGATCGTATGGCACGGTGTGTTCTCGCTTTCAGATTTACCGCGATAATGAAGTATAGGAGCGAGTCGCGCAAGCACTGATAAGTGTGCGCGGGGTAATAACGATGATACAGCACTACAATGGGAACCTCGATTTCGTGGCCTCGCTATGATTCACGCGATACAAAAGTCAAATATTTGACAAGGTGTTATGAAACACATCTTTTTGATCTAGCTTTTATAATATGTTTTGACTTAGAATTCAAGTTCAACGAACCGCGAGCTCGAGCACTGGTTTTATATACAATATCGCGCACTTGTCATATTATACGTGGGTTCGCGACTGCCAATTTGTCCCTCATAGAGCCAGGCCGAGTAATCCATATCAATAAATGTGTGCGAGCGATTCAATTCTCTTATCGTATAGTGTAAACCTTGCTAAATATGTTCCGAGTATATGGGAATCGCATCGCAGGTTTATAATATATCGTAAATATAAAAAAGCTCGACTCCGCGAATCGTCGATAAGGATATAGTTTTTATAATATAATAAATTCATTGAAACGTAAAAAATTATCGCTGCTGTCATGAATTGCTGAACGAGAAAAATAATACAAGCGAAAATTGGGTATTGCACGCGTGGCAATAATAATGTGTACGAACGCACTGTCATATAATCGTACACTGGAGAGAAGCATCGAGAAACGAAGAGATACGGGACAAGGAACTCGACGACGACTCGACGACGCACTCCAAAAAGGTCATGGGCTTCTTCTCTCTTTCTCTCTTTTTCTCTCGTTGAACTTTTATATAGATGCACTGTGTGCACAGCTCGCATCATATACACTATCGTTCGCTCGAAGTGCTGCTGCTGCTGATGCGGTCAGTGCCGCCTGAAACATGCAACACACGCGAGCTGGCGACGCGAGAGAATGGAACTTTTTTTTTCGTTCGTTTCGCGCTCACGAGATTGACTCGATTTATGTATTTTTCTCTTTTTGTCTCGTGCGATACTCGCACGCTGCGTATAATATAACACATGTGTGTGTCTGTGTGTGAGCAAACATCTCTCAGCCGATGTATTATAGGAATGTTGCGAGTCGCGACCGACCCAATCGAAAGCATGCGCAGATCGTGTTATATTGTTTTTAATCGCGCGAGCAATGCGTTCGCGCGCGTGTCAGAATTAACGAGCAAGGAAGATGCATAATAATAATAGCGCACGAGAGCTTAGAGGGTGCGTATCTTATCAATTTACTTAATATTTTGCACAATTATTTCATCGTTGCACAATTGATAATCGACCATCAAAATACTTAACGATCGTGTATCATATGAACGATAATATGGAATAACGTAAATATTGTTCTACTCTGAGCTTCTTGTTGCACGATTGTATTATATCGATAGCTCGATATAATCCAGAAGTCCATTTTTCTTCTTTTCGTTTCAAATCACATCGACGAGTTCATTCAACAAAATCTTCTCTCTCTCTCGCTCAAGCTCGAGCTTCTCGTGCATTTGCTCGCGGTTTATAACCAGTCGTAATTGACCATAACGCGCGGCCAGTCGACATACTTCGCAAGAAAGAGGGAACGAGCGAGTGAAATAAAAAAATTGATCCGCGCTCGATTAATTGATTTATGGAACGAGAGAGAGATATATATATAATAAAAAAGCTTATGCCAATCGACCGATCAGCGCGAATTAGAAACAAGCTGCGTCTCAGACTCTCGCAGCTGCCTTCGCAGGGTTCAATGTCGCGCGTTTACACAAGCTCGAGTGTTATATATTATATACGAATTGAAGCTCGACTCTCGATTTACGACATTGTGTAAACTCTCTCGTGCGCTCGATATATTTATATATATCTGTGGCAAACGCGTGCGAAAAAGAAGGAAAAAAAAATTTTAAGACTCGAAGCACTAGAAGCAAAATAGAGAGTATAGTGCGCGGTATATAATCTCGCGTCGTCTTGGTGTGTTTTGAGGCTACTAGGGACGACCCCGAAATCCAAAGCGAGTCGAGTCGCTCGCGGTGACCGACGCCGACGCCAGCCCGCGTATATATATATTATATGTGTTATAGCGTCGTGAGAGAGCGCGAACAACTAGAGCGGTCAGTATACACACTCACACATACACACACACACACGATGGACGACCGCAATTAACGATCCCCGCGGAAATGCGCTTAGACGAGATCGACGCTATATAAGAGATGCGAGCCCGAGAAAGAGAGAGACAAGTGCCAGCACGAGAGACACCAAAGGCTTCTTCTTCGTCGTCGTCGTCGTCGATCGTGCAAAGCTTCTCCTTCCCAACTTTATTTTTTGCGTACCCATGCCACCTCCTTATTTTTCGCGCATTCGTATTTAGACCGCGTGTGCGCGAACGGCTCTCCTCTTCTTTTTGCCGCGCTGATGCTACTTCGTCTAATTCATCGGAGCTTTTATTGAGCGCGTGTTTGTTTACATTTGGAAGTTTTTTAGCATCGCGCTGCTGACGCAACAGCAAAATTATGATGCTTTTTTGCCGCTAAAGGGCCGACCGGCATCTACATTACTCTATCGTGTCTTCCGAGAAAAAAAATATGATTTTTTTGTCTAAAAGCTTTGGATAGTGTGTTTAGGAATAACAAACAACGTAATAAGCTTTGAATAAATCTGATTTCAACTGTGTTTTTCGTCAATTTTTCAACTGGCAATTATCTTTCTTTAAAGAAAAAATAACTTTCCACAAGTTTCTTTGAGTTTGGGTTTTTTTAATAAATTACCGCAAATTCCTGAACGAGGAAAATAAACACTATTACAACGAGGCAAAGTGGGCTTTTTAATTCAGGGTGATAATTTGATGGCCGACCAAAAATGGTCATTTAAAATGTTCAAATACTTTATTTTGTAATGTTTTAATTTAATTATTATTCGTTAGCTTGTTTTGAGTGATTTTTGTGATAAAAATTGTGTTCAAAATATGTAGCGCATTTTAAAAGACCTGAAAATGATAATTACTTGTTTCGAAAAATTGAGACTAGTTTTCAGTCACTTTAAATACGATAATATCACTTCAAGCATCCACCACTAGATGGCGAATATCGACTTGTAAATCTGCAAGTGAAAAAGTTAAAATAATTTTATAAAGCACGGTTTACAACCTTGATCATTACTGTAGTTGTTTTCTTTTTTTGTTATATTATAGTGCATGGTACTACTGTAGTTGTAATACTGTAGTTGTATCCAAGTCCGAAGATTCGATTATCGAAAAGAAGATATAAAAATAACGATATTTAAGAAACGAGCGCGCGTATGACAACCTCTAATGCGCTCCCGAAGCTGAATTTTGATCGATCGTTAACATATTTAGATGACCGAGCTTTTGGCGAGAATCGTCAAAACTTGAGGGGACGCGAATCAAAAACATCATGTACGAAGACATTGGCAAAGAGACGATATAATCTTGTTTTTGCATTATGGTGACTCGTATACGCGCGTCTCTATACGGCTGCACAATTAATTCGAGGAGAGGCTTATATGTACACGCTAGAAATAACGATTCACTTCACTTTCACGCCGTTATTATATGTGTGTGCGAAGTGAAATTTTCGTGCGTCATTTTATGATTAATTCCGAACGCGAAATAGCCCGTGCTTCGTGTATCGCGATAATTAATTAGTTATACAAATTTGGCGTATGGGGTCAATATAATATCGTAATCCCCGCGCAAGCCTCCGATTCTTTTTTCTCTCGCTCTGCTGTATACAACGTCTCGAGCGCATATTAGGTATTGTTTGACAGTCTCTTTTTGTTCGCCGCGGAGATAGTCATGCGCGCGCGGCTCGAATTGCGTGACGAGGTTTTCGAAGCGCGCGGGCGCGTAAAATTAGCGACAAAAAAATTCTTTGACCCGCGCGCAAAGTTGATATTATATTACACTCTTGGGGAGTCGAGTCACTTTTATCGGAGTATTCGAGCGGCGCTAAAAAATAAAGGACATCCTCGATGTATATTGTAAGCGCCGTGTGTATATAATCCCGAGGAGAGGCTCGAAATGGCTGATATAAATCAAAATGTTCTCCTTTGTCGCGAATAATTAGGTAGGCGCCGGGCTCGACGCACTAAGGCGACGTCGACGCAGCTTTTACAACGCGTGCACATCGTAATTATAACAATTTGACGCAAGTGTGCGTACATAGTGGCACACACCGGACGACGAAGTGGGTCTTGTTTTTTTCTTACATGCCTTCCATTCGATTAGGCCTGCGCGCACGAGTGGGTTTTTTTGTTTTATTATCGCGTGCCACATCGATTGTTAGCGCGTATAATAATCGGCCAAGGTCTGCGTCTACGCGAGATCGATACCAGGAAGAGACACCGATAGATAAATGAAAAAAAAAAAACTATGACAGCTTCGAAACGAATAAAGGCGATCGATACGCGTACACATATTTTGCAATGCGCTTCAATGAATATGGGATTTTCGAGTCACGCGTAACATTAAGACGTCGAAATCGTAAGTATCGGCGCAGAAGAGCGATAACTCGATCGCGCACGTAATAGTGTGCAGTCCGCGAAGAGCTATTTCGAGAGTCGTTTGCGCGCGCGCGCGCGCGGGTATATAATTCAATAGAAGCTGCACCGGTCGATTCAGCGGGAGAGATGTGTCTCTCTGTCGTAAGATGACGATCGTTTGTCACACTCGTCTCTTTCATATAGTCGTCGTCTTCGAGCCGCCGCTGCCGGCCGATGCCGATAATACGTTTATAAATAAAATTAATTAATGAAGTGCGCGCAAAAGGGATCACGTATTGTATAGCACGTAGTATCCATTCGAGCAAGTGAACCGCAAAAGATGACGATTAAAAATAAACTCCGTGTATAATTAAATCTATCTTCATTGTCTTTTTCCAATGTAAATAACGGCATAAATTATACTCCTTATCAATTTCGAACAATTAATTCATATTTTATTCTCTCTCTCTCTCTCTCTGTAAGTACGAACACACACGTTTTGTCGAGCTCCCGTTTCTCGTGCCTTTTCTGCTGTTTTTCGCCCACGGGCGTTTTTTCTTCCAGATTTTTCTTGCGCGCTACTCATCGCAAGGTCGTGGCCGCAAGCTTGAAGCTTTCCCACCCTTGCACCCTAAGAAAATTGGAAAAGTTTGCTCGGAATTCTGCTTTGGAGGTTAGTCAAAATCGGCCATCTTTTCCGTTTCATCATCAGCTGGCCTGGCTAAGAAGCGCAAAGCCATATCGCTTTCTCGCTCTTCCTGCGCACGGAGCTGCGCCATCTCTTGCCTGCCTGCGCACTAATCTAAGGTTCAGGTGAATGGAGGAGCCAAACTGACCGATTAACAACCAGTGCTCACAGAATCGTGCTATCTCCTGGAACTTCGTCACATGTCCATTACTATCGACAAATTAACGTGTGTGCAGTGCAATTGTTTCATAGCAGGGAGTGAATTTACTGCGTGTTTTGTTCTGCCTAAAAACTACAACGGCTGATACAAGCATGGCTCCACATAAAGCCAGCACTCCACCAGCTTGGTTTGTGGCATTCGAGGCCAGTATGAATGCCGGGTTTGACAAGTTGGACGCCCGTATGGCTGCAATCAACGAGAGGCTGGACAATTTCGCACAGACCCAGCTCAAACACGGTGCTGCTATATTGCAGAACACTCGCACTGTTGCTCAGCTGGACGAACGTGTGTCTGGCGAGCTGAACGAGCTTCGTCGAAGGCAGAACGAGAGCAGTGAAATGCTGTCTGAGCTGCAGAAGAGGATGACTGTATTTGCTTCTACTGTGCGCGACCCAGATGTGACATCTACCTCTTCTGCACCTACTACACCTAGTGTCGACTCTTGTGAAGTCCGTGTGACCGGGATCCCCGTGACTGTTTCTGCCCCCGACATAACTATCACCGAGAGCATACTCAATAAACTGCAGCTTGAACGCCTCATCCCTCTCGTCATCTCTGTGCGTCCATGGACTCCTGGACGATCAGATCCATCGCACACCTCATCTGCCTCGGCCACGACCGTTGGAGTGCGCCCAGCTGCCCGTCGTGAGAGAGCAATAGTCGTCCGCCTTGCGTCAGCGATAGCACGCGAGACTTTTCTCGCTGCTGCACCGACTCTCCGAAGTATGAAGACATCGAGCATCTTCGCGCTGAACGAGGACACCACCAGCCAGCTCAACTTATCACCGTTACTTCCACCTGCGCGGTACCGACTTCTCCAGAAGTGTTGGGCTATACGAAAAAAGAAGCGTATCCCAAATCCCGTGATCCGTGATATGCGCATATACATGCGTCGTTCACGAGATTCTCAACTCACTGCAATCAGTTCAGAAGCTGACCTGATACGTTTCAACTCATTGCTCTCTTCTACAACGGCTTTCAACTCGTCAGCGAACCTCATACTGAATGCTACTGCTACTGCATCTTGAAGATCTGCTTTTTCTCTTACTGTCTCGATATCATCCCTCTTTTGCCATCCTCATCAACATCACAATTATTCCCAATAACATGTTCATCGCTCGAAGCTCACTCTAACTACACAAATTTTTCGTGCTATAACCGTAACCAAATCCTATTTTCAGCCTCACACATACTCAATCCCTCCCTCTTTTATTCGACACCAGTCACTCCACATAGTATATTCCATCTTCACTTCCCTCGCCCTTTTTAGCCCGCCCTCATCTTGACACGTAGAGAGAACAGCACGATTAATTCATGCTTCTGCTTTATAGATCAGCTTAAAAATTCGTCGAACTATTTATACCGCTCCATATTGTTAATAATTTTTACACTGTACATACTACATATTTAACAAAAACTGTACACCTATCTTAAAACCATTGCTGTAAACATTGTAAACGCTTTTTCATACTGGGCCATACGGGGTTCTAC
Organism: Trichogramma evanescens; assembly: GCA_902732785.1. Classification (NCBI taxonomy): domain Eukaryota; kingdom Metazoa; phylum Arthropoda; class Insecta; order Hymenoptera; family Trichogrammatidae; genus Trichogramma; species Trichogramma evanescens. The sequence goes on along the minus strand of CACVKI010146030.1, from coordinate 34 downwards.
CCCACGGTCCGATCAAATAAACTTTCAATTCAAT
>CACVKI010146028.1:2403-67390 GCA_902732785.1 Trichogramma evanescens | reverse complement strand
CTCAGGTACTTTTACAGCGAGTTACAAATTTAGCGATTCAACTAAATAATGCCGCGCCGTGCGGCACTCGGATATTTGACGTGAAATGTTGTTTATCAACACTTTTTTATAAACTTTTTAATAGGATTAAAATTTCTAAATTCATATTTAGGTATGTACTTTCAATTAAAAATGATAAATGTACAAAATTCATTGTGAAACATTTATTATTTTATACATTTATCGAATTTCCCATGTTATTACGTCAAAATTGCCCTAATACGCTAGTACAGAATTTCGCCGCTACGCGGCATGACGGTATCGTTCAGTCCTCAATATTGTACAACGCGAGAGAATGAGAGAGACGACTATATGTAGAGTAATGTGACAATGGACGTATGAGCTGATTGTATATCGATGTGCGTATATAAATTACATGTTAAACAATAAAAGATTTCAAGACAGATCTGAAAATCGATCGTGTTTCGATTCCAAAAAGTCCGAGCTTCAGTTGACTTTGCAGAAACACTGCGGGCCTTTTTTACTCTTCCTCTTCTTTTTTCTTTTAGTTTTCAGTGACTTTTCCAAGTTTTCCCTCTTGGCGATAAACAACTCTGTTAAAGATTAAAAAAAAAAAATATATATTTTCTAGTTCCGAAACAAATTTCCCTCGTCATCGCGTGCTCACCGTTCAATCTTCTGCGGCTCTCCTCGAGCTTGCGCTCGTACGACCCGATGAACGACTCCCTGATCCTCGCCGCGCACTGCTTCAATCTCGCGTCCCTCTCGATGGCCTTCTCCTGCGACCTCTTCTTGTCCTCGAATCGGCACGACTCGCAGCGCACCTTCCTGCGGCGCTTGTCCTGCCGCAGCTCGCGCAGGTCGCGCCTCAGCCGCTGATCGCGCTCGTGGAACTGCTTGAGCAGATTCAGCAGCTTCTGCTGCTCGTCCTTGGCCATGGCCTTGAGCTTGGCCACGAGCTTGTCGCGACGCACCATCGACTCGAGCCTCTTCATCTCCCAGTACTCGGCGTCGCGCTCGCGCATCGACCGCACCCGCCTCTCGTCCTCGGCCTGCTTCTGGCTGTACTCCTGGAGCTTGTTGCGCTTGTGCGAGTCGATCCGCTCCTTGTTTTCCAGCACCGTGTCGACTTTTTTTATCCTGGCAGCGAGACGAGAACACGCGGTTACATATGTGGTTGAAAAGTTTCGCGACAATTTCACTTATTTTACCTTTCCATTTTTTTCTCCGCCAACGTCGCGGTGATGTCGAGTATGCGCTTCTCCTGCTGCGTCTCGTCGCGGTGCTCGAGCTCCTTCTTCAGATACTTGCCCTGCATCATCCTCAAATACTTCCTGTAGGCGTTGTACTCTCTGAGATTGCACTTGACATCCAATTCCGGCGTTATCATTCCAGCCTGATTAATAAAACGAACGAAAATTGCCTATCGTCGTCTTCCAGATCCCCCTGCAAAAAAATAACGACGCGTACCTTGACCAAAACGTCCTGTCGCTGCTTGGAGGCGCGAAAGAAGGGAGCCAGGTGGCGATCGTGCAGACCGTCGTAGGCCAGCGGCGCGTCGTGATTGAACGGGTCCGAGGTGTCGAAGCGCTTGGGATCGTGAAAGGGCAGTCGGAGGCCGCGGCCGAGCTTGCGACGCGTGTGAAACTCGCCGACCTGCAGGCCCGACGGCATCATCGGCATCTTGGCCTCGAGCGGCAGCCGATTCCAGCGTGGCAGGTGCGAGCGAGGCGCCGTCCCCTGGGCCAGCGGCATCGTCGCTTTCAGCTCGTCCAGGTAGCTGATGCGCGTCGAGATGCGTCGAGGGAGGTATGACATTGGAAATCATCGTGGTTTTTTTCTTTTACGAGACGAATAATTGGGTACGACTTACATGGATTTGCGGAAGCTCAGCATGTCCAGAGCCGTGGACTTGTTGGTGCACGACATTTTTATTTGATTTTTTTTTATTCTTTTGCTAATGTTGATATAACCAATAATTTACACGTCGAAAGAGCTAAATTTTCATGTTTTGGCTGTCACATGCTGCCGGTAAACAAAAGCCTGTAACCTACATGTTTACAATGCATACAAACTTATCTACTTTAAAATGTTGATGATTCATTAGTAACCGTTCATTATGTTTTATTTTTCATTTTACATTTAAATAGTTTTTTTGTTATTTTGAATTCAATAATCCAATTAAATAAGTTGTGTTTGGCATGATGTATTAAAGTGCAATAAAAAATATATTATCCATTCATTAATAATATTGTACTCTTCATAGATGCATACAAATATAACTTATTTAAACAAACATTGGAAATATAAAATGACAATAAAGAGAGAGCAATGAAAAATGAGAAAATTTTAGATAACGTGCATCATTTATTCGATATTACATTTTCATATTTAATTCATAATGTCTAAATAACATAAAATAAATTCTCGCTCAAGAGTACGTTCTCTATTTACGCGCGTACTGATCTAGTACACAAAGACATATAAGTATATCGACAAGATATACACAATACAATTAGTATAAACAATGATTAATAATTCACAGTTTAAAATAAAATATTTTACCCAAGTATTGAATGTACATTACGTGCGGCGAGAATTTTTTTTTTTGGGACGATGGTTTTTACATCACGAGATTACAAACAATGCAATTACTTTATGTTAAGGAACTAATTAGTCGCGCGGCACTGTCCGTTTGATGTGCCCGAATTTCGTTTATATATGAGACGCACATATACATTTTATCATTACGCGTATAAAAATCATTCAAAAAGATTTCCCATTTCCCTTTAAAAATCACGGTTATTCAATTACAAACACCAGTTATTTATCGTAGCTCACTTTTCAGTCGTTTACAATCCGATACATATCGCGAAATGTACATATCTTCATTCCGGCTACGCATAAAATCATTCATTTTTTGTTTGTATTCGTTAGACGAGTCACTCCCGTTTTTTTTCTATCTCTCTAATGCAACCATCGATACAAACCGTGGACCATAAACGCCGCATTCGCCATGGCCAAGATGGCCACCCGCAGTCAGTATCGCGGCTCGTCCCTCGTCCGAGCTGGCGTCGTCGACTGGCCGAGTATCGACATGTCGTCGAGCGAGAGACTGTCGAGGTCGGGCAGCAGATTCTGGGTCGGCGGCTCCAGGACTATTCTCGTCTCGACGCTGGGCTCGGTCCTCGTGATCTTGCACATCACCACGAGATCCGTGCTCGACTTGAGCAGTTCCTGATTGTAGTCGAAGATCACTCCCTTGGTCATGGCCTTATTGTGCTGCCGCGACTGGCCGGCCGCGGCGACGCAGCTGCGCTCGAGCGGGCAGAGTTCGACGTTCTTCCATTCGCCGTTGAACACGAGCAGCTGATAATCGAGTTCGCCGGCTTCGACGTCGTCGGCGCCGGCGTCGAGGCACACCAGGCGCACCAGCGCGTAACGCTTCCACCGACTCGCGAAGATGCTGCGCACATTGGGATAGGCGGTGCTCTCGAGGCGCAGGTACCACTCGCGATCGAAGGCGCTGAACGTGGCGGAGCGCAGGCCCTGCTTCTCCACGTTCTTGAAGTTGCAGAAGTTGCGTATGCGCCAGTTGAAGTTGATCTCGTTGTTCACGAGCTCGAGGTTCGTCTCGCAGAACAGATTTTTCGTTTTCAGACTCATGGCGTGAAACTCTTTACGGGCACACTTTTAAACTGTTGGACGTCGCGCGTTTTCGAAACTTTTTTTTTTTTGGTCCGAGACCTTCGACCGAGATCGGCTATTATTGCGCAGTTGGAAACGCGGTACGATGATGCGAGCAGCGAGAAACGAGAGAGATAATATTTTGTTTACGTTTTGATCGCCGACAGGAGCACAAAACTGCGCGACGTTTGTCGATCGACGGGTGGGGTGAATGTATAATAAGCATCGGGTAATGTAATGATACTTGAAGCTACGCTTTTACAATTTTTATTTTTCATTCCATCCTTTCATATAGCGTCGGAAAAGAAATCGATTGTATGAATATGTTTGTATTAAAATTTTCTAGGCTGAATTCACATGGCTCTATTATCGAGATTTTGAATTATGAATTTTGAATTAACGATTGCTCGCCCCACTCAATAGTTTTCACTACATAAAATTTACCGGTCAACGGTCGATCGCGGGCTCTCCGATACGTCGCTCGCGCAAGCATTACATTGCGTTTGACCGATTAGCCAGCGGTATTCGGCTTTCATTACGTTTTATAAAAAAAATTAAAGTAGCGAAAGCTCGTCAAGCTCTACCTTCGTCATCATGAGCCACCAACATCACATAACCAGAATAGATCCACCGAAGGAAAGTTTCTTCGAGTTCCGATGGAAAGTCGTCCATCCCAATGACGTCGTCGACGAGACGATTTCTCCGGTGTTCTACGTCGCGGACCACCAGATACGCATGAAAATTTACAAGCCCGAGAAGGAGGATTTCATCGCACTGGACGATCAAGGTGGATCGCCCTGCAAAGTGACGACGCACCTGTGCGTCTCGATTTTCACGACGATGCGGTTGCGCAACGTGCCTGCCAAAGAGTTCAAAGTGACCATCCGCAACGATCGCGGCGAGAAGGAGAAACTCTGCGAACCGAATGATCCAACCCGGCCCGAAAACACTTACTGGCGAGGCGCTTTCCATCCAGCCGCCTCGACGGTCATCGTGATCGATCTCTCGGTCGGTCGCAAACACTGGGCCCTTGACGAGACGAGCCTGGACAACGGCCTGACGCCGACCAACGCCCTGCACGCCATCCTGTTCGATCACGGCCTGGCGGATCTCTGGACAGGCGGCGAGTTCACCGACTGCGTGCTCGTGGTCGGCGAGCGACGCTTCCGGGCGCACAAGGTCGTGCTGGCGGGCTGCAGTCCGGTGCTGCGCGAGAAGCTCAAACACACCGACGAGCTCGTGCTCGCCGGGCCCGCGATCGAGCACAAGATCGAGGGGCGCCCGATCGACGCCGACGACTTTCAGGCGTTTCTCAGCTGCATCTACACGGGCCGCGTGGCCGACACGAAGAGGCGGGTGTTGCCGCTCATGCAGCTGGCCGACCGGTTCAAGGTGCACGGGCTGAGGCTCGCCTGCCAATCCTACCTCGACGAGTGCGTGCAGAAGGCCCAGAAGAAGACGACGACAACGACGCTGGGCGGCCTCGGCATGGACGAGGTGGGCTCGATGGTCGAGGAGCTCTACACGGATACGGTGCTGCCGAACATCCCGGAGGAAGTGGCCAAGCTGTGCGCCGCGATCAGGGAGATGCAGAATAAGTAGTAATGGTATTATTAATGAGCTACCGATCAAAAGGATCTGTTGTCCTGAATATAAAAATTTGCACGAGTTTGTATGTTATGTTTCCAAGTTGCTCGTACGAGTTGAATATATTTCTTTTGTTCATTACCTGCCGATTGACCTAATGAAATTGTAAATTATAGCAATTGATAAAAATGCAATAAATATGACGTTTTCAATGATAATCGAGAGCAAATTAACCCTTTCATTTCCGTTCTCGTCTTCGAAGAAAATCTAGTACCTAAAAAATAATATACAAGAATCACACTTCAAAGTTATTATTTGATATTCATTTGAGAAAAGAAAAACATTCGTTTGAATGATAACAAAATATGGACGATTCAAAGATTATCAATTTATTCTAGCGCAAAATATTTTTATAGTTTCAAGAATAAAACTTATAATATTATTGATTCATAACAATATATTATAATACAATTTATGTCGGAGCTTTGTACGTTGAACATCGTACAAATTTATCATATCATACTTTTCTTACAAAGTACTCAATCGTTGCTTTTATTATTGTTATCGATCTTGGGTTATTTATAATTTTTCAGGAAACATAAAAGTCAATTTTACAACAAGATAAATTGATATACATGATATTACGTAACGAGATAAATTCAAAATTAATTATCTTCGGTGTTCTCTAGTAATTTCCATCGATGGAAACTATCTCGAGTCCCATTTTTCAACATACCTGTAGAAGGGATCGTACTTACTTAAATAATCTATATATCTGCTAATTGCGCATTTACTAGGTTCCTCGACGAGTACAGGTTTTTCGACCTCATTGGTATCTTTATATTCCTGAGGGTCCTCGGCGGGCACAGATTCTTCAATCTCATTGGAGTCTTCATTTTCCGCAGCATCTTTTATCTCGTTAGAGGCCTCAGTTTCCTTTGAATTTTCTTTACTTATAGAGCCGTTGGTTTCTTCAAGATTTTTAGATTCCAAAGAATCATCTGCACTCTCGGGATCTTCACTCTTTTGACTGATGGTTACATCATCAGACTTTTCAACTTGCTCATCTGTTTCATTCGAGGCTTCAGATTCCTTAGGAACTTTATATCTCACAGATATTTCTGAAAAATCGTGCTGAAAAATCTCTACAGCGCCTTGAAGCTTATTGACGATGTCGATGTCATCAGCCTCTTCCGAGGTTTTGATTGATTCCTCGGTAACGGAGACTGTTCTAGAACTATCCAGAGAGTCCTCCAGTTCCAGTTTGCAGTCGTCGCTCTCGTCACAGTCTTCCTTTTCATTGGCTTTTTCTTCATCTTCGGGAGCTTCGGCTTCCTTAGAGACTGTCGAGATCGTTGAATTTTCAGCGCCATTGCAGTCGTTGCTCTTGTGAGATTGTTTCGTTTCCTTGGATTTTTCTTTATTTTCAGAGGTTTCAGATTTCTCAAAATCGTTAAAAAATCGTCGAACAATGCTGCTCATCTCTGATGCGTTATCAGTCGTATCAGAGACTTCGACGTTATAAGTCTTTTCAGAGGCTTCGGTTTCTTCGATAACTATGAAACTCGTACGGGCTTCCTCGATACCACGGTCATCATTTTTATCACAGTCTTCCGTTTCATTGGACTTTTCTTCATTTTCAGGGGCTTCGGTTACCTTGGAGTCATCTGCCTCGGGAGAGTCTTCTTTTTCATTGGATTTTTCTTCATTATCACTGATTTGATCTGAATGGTCAACTAAGAATACCCCCAAAAAAGAATTGAACACTTGAGCATGACCGCCGGGCTCGTTAGTCCCGTGCGCCGTCTCAGATTTAGCCTGGGTATCTTTTCTATTTACCTCTTCGGCTTCTTTCACAAGTGCCTCAAAATCAGGATCGATAAAACTCACCATATTTTTATTTGTGACCGGTGAATTGTCTCCTTTCATGAGTTTTTCTTCCAAGTTCTTCATCGTATTCGCAAATAATTTTTCGATATTTTCCTCATATTTGTCTTTCAACCGCTGGAGCGCATCAGCCTCATCTTCGTTGTTGTCCGTCGTTTTTTTCTCACCGTCTTTGCCATCTTCGACGGTCTCGACTTTGCCATCGTCGACGGGCTCGACTTTGCCATCGTCGAGGCTCGGCTTGGCGCCGCTGCTCGCCAGCTTATTATTTTTCTTCCCCTTCTTTTTCTTCCCCTTCTTCTTCGTCGTCCTCGTGGAGGAGGTTGCAGCTGTTGCTGCTGCTGCTGCTGCTCTGGCGGCGTTGCTCGTCGGATCTTCTACAACCGGTAACGTATTAACCGGTGCCACATCGGTGGCGGCAGTCGAAAGGAGTCTCTGTTCCAGGCCCTCGGGGCGTCTCGTCTGACTGACGCTTTTCACGCGCTCGGCGAAGGAGGCGCCCTTGACATCGGGCACCGAGGTCGACCGGGCCTCGGGCTCGGGGCTCCTCTCGAGACTATCGACCGACGACGGCGACGGCGACGGCGCTGGGCTAGCACTACGAGGCACCGGAAACTCCCGATTGGCCAAGAGAGCCGAGACGTCGAGCTTCAAATAAGTAAGCGGCACAGGTGAGATCGGCGGTGGCGGGGGGGCGGAATCGGCGGTCTTGTTGGAATCGCGATTGGAATCGTTGGAGGGCAGCGAGGTAGGAGTCGACGGGAGGGAAGCGACGGACGCCGTCGACGGCCGGGAAGCGGACGACGCCCTTGATCCCGAGGTACCGACGGTGAGCCCCTGTTTCTCGATCCAGTTATTCAAATGAGTCTTCGACGCCGGCAAGAGATCGTTCGTCGGTACCGCTGGTCGCGCTGATCGTGGTCGTGGTCGCGGTCGCGGTCGCGGTTGTGGTGGTGGTGACAGCGTTGACGGTAGCGATGGTGCGGCGGCGACGGTGGTGGCACTGGTCGAGCCACTGGTGGAAGCGACCGGTGTCTGCTGTCCCACTTCGACCGTCACGCTCGACGAGTAGTCCGGAGGTGGCGAGCGTCGGCCGCTGCCGTTCGGTTTGCTCGCGGGTGAGTCGCGCGACGGACTGGCCGGGCCAGCAGCTGGAAGGGAGGCTTGGCCGGGCGACCTGTACGGCGGAGGTGGCTCGTCGGGCGCGCCGGGAAGAGAAGCTCCTTCTTGATTTTCCAGCGGTATTATGTACTGGGGCGCGAGGCTCGTCGACGCGCTCTCCTCCTGTCCAAGCCTGCTGTTCTTCATGTTTTCTTCCCGCACGCTCGGATCATCTTTTCCCTCCTTCTCCTTATTCTTCATCGCGTTACATTCCCTTGCCCTCATCAGGTCCGCCTCGATCAACGCTCTGGTATGATCGTGCTCCCTCTTGAACACCGACTCGACCGCGTCGGGATTCGAGTTATCCTTGACGGCGTTCGTAAACTGGATGCACAGTCGCTCCACGCAGTCGACCTTGTACCTGTGCGCGAGCATCAGCAGCGGCGTGCACCACTTGTCGATGTTGTCGATCTGGCCCGTGTAGATGCAGCGCAGAAAGGCCTGAAAGGCGTTGACGTCGTAAATGTCGTTCACGATCACCTTGATCGGACCCTCGGGCGAGGCCGGCACGCCGCGGAACTGGTCCCGGAACTTGCTGCTGCTGGCCGCGAGGATCTCGCGGTGCGCCTTGAAGATCCGCCCCTTGACCGCGAAGTGCACGTCGGCGCGCTTGCCGCTCCACCAGAGCTCGTTCAGGTACTCGCACTGGTCCCTGCGTATGTGGACGACGGGAATTGGAATCCTCCGGTCGATGTCGGCAGGGGGCAGCTCGAGGGTCACGACGATGTCGAGCCTCGAGCTGTCGCGGACCCGCGATAACGCGATGTACTCGTGATAGAACGTATCGAAGGAGTGGCTGCAGATGCTCACGGGAACGCCCTCGGTGCCCTTCTTCACCTCGAAGCTGAATCGCTTGAGGCCGCTCCTGTCTTCCACCAGGACTTTTCTCTCGTATGGTACGACTATCTTCATCTCGTAGATCCAGACGACTTCGTGTAGCGTCTCGCCGCACTCGGGGCACTCTCCCCCGTCCATCGGGGCCGTGTCCAGAGTCATTTGGTAGTCGCCGAAGTCCGTGTAGAAGGTGGGCGACTCGAGATGCCGCAGCCCGTCCCGAATCTGCTCGGGCCTGAGGTTGATATGCCACGTGAACGTGGGCCGTGGCTTTTCCTCGATTTTCCCTGGCTCCGTCCAGTAGGTTTGGTCGAAGGGTACGGCCATTATTACGACGATTTTATTATCAAAGCAGTGAGATCGACGGTTGTAATTTGACCACTGACCGATCGATCGAGACGTACGTAAATCGTACCGGTCGATTTGTGTACAGACCGTTCGAATTATTCGACTTGAAAAATTGACGAGGAGGATCGGGAGTGGGGTGACGCGCGATTCGTCGTATACGCGTCGAAATTCGAACGCATTTGGCGCGATTTCGATCGCGCTGAAAAATACACGGTAATAATTGATTAAAATTTAATCGGATCGAATTGAGGTGGCGCATCTCCGAGCTTACGAAAAATTCGACCGATGATCGTTAACCGATTTATTCGTTGGTTTATTTATATCGTCACACGTCAGCAACAATCGGTTCCAACGAGATCGGCACCGCGTCGATTCGACACTGCGACGATACATTTTTGGTTTTTTACATACACACCGGCACAAAGAAAAAATGGACCATCAAAACGAAGAGCATACGGATACGGATACGAATACGGAGGAGGAGGAGGAGGAGTTCTTTCAAGTCACGAAAGCGCCTCTGACGTGCGCGAGCGTAGCCCCGGTGATGCTCAAGCAGAGCTGGGAGAGCTACGTCGAGCCCAAGCTCGAGGAGCTCGTGACGTTCGAATGGACGGTGCAGAACTTTCAACTTCTGCAGGGCAGAAGGCAATCCCCGAATTTTTACGCCTTCGGCCACCCGTTCAACTTCGAGCTGCAGTTCGGCACTTATGGCGAGTGCTGCCCGGACATCCATCTGCCGGTCTTCCTGTACAGCGACGACGCCGAGCTCTTGAAACCGTCGGACTTTGAAATTTACGCGCAAAATTCCAAAATGCCTAACCCATTAACGTTGCGTCCCGTCGAGTTCGAACGAACGGTGGAGAGCCTTATCCTGTTCGTCGGCTTTATCCACTACAACGACGTGAAGGATTGCGATCACATCACCGTCGTGTTTCGAGCCAAGGAGGACATTTTGAAGGAGAGAGCAATGGGAGCTGCGATTTCGAAGGACGAGAAGCGGGAGATCGACGACGCCAACGAGCTAGAGCTCGTCTTGAAGGATGACGATTCGAGCGAACACAGCACGGAGCTGCTGTGGAGCTCGCGCGAGTACCTGTCCGACCTGGCGATCCAGTGCGACGGCGAGCTCTTCCACGTGCACAAGAGCGTACTGGCCGCCGGCTCTCGCGCCTTCCGCGCGCTCTTCTGGCTAGCCTCGCGCAGCAAGATGCGCTGCGATTACCTGATGTACGACGACAACATCAGGGGCCGCGATCTGCAGGCGTATCTGCGCTTCCTGTACACCGGCGAGCTGCCGACGGGGGGCGATCAGCTCGCGCGCACGGCCGTGGCCCAGCTGAGGCTGGCCTCGAGGTTCGACACGCCCCGCCTCGAGGAGCGATGCCGCGGGTACCTGCAGGCCTGCGTGAATCGCGCGGCCGACTCGATCAGCACGGAGAAGTGGTACGGCTACTGCTGGATGGCGCTGAGCGACATGCGCTACGGCATCGACGATCATCCGTCGCTGCTCTGAGAAAGAAGAGCTAAAAATGTACATATATAGCTTTTGATTAATATGATATATTAGCATCATAGATCGCATCGAGTTATGTGATAATTTGACTCGTTTGGTTTGATTCTTAACTTTAACATGAAAAGTTTTAAATTGTACAAATTGGACGTCGTTCGAATAAAGAAAAAAACGATTCAAAAACACAGAATTCAGTTCATCTGAAATACTTCATCGTACAAATTTTATCTCGTTTTAAATACTGACGATGAAGTACGCCTAGTTTTACACGAATTGGTAAAATATCAATTGAAATCATTTCAATGAAAATCTTGGCGCTACAAGAGCTTTAAAGAACTAATTCAGCTTAATTTATATCATTCCAATAAGTCCTTTTCGTATTTCATGTAACAAGAACGATTCATAATTTTTTTGTTGTTGAAAATTTGATAAATAGGTCGCAAATAAACGACCACCGAACATCGGAAATTGTATTGTTTACGAGGACATAATTTTATTATCATATATACAATATTTACGTATTGCCTGTGTAAGCGAGGAATACACCGGAGACAGAGTGTAATGATAATTGACACATATTTTCAATACACAATTTACCATCGCGTAACAAGGCGAAATATTGAGATTCGTGAAAACGCGTTCACCCGATGTTTATGATTATAAACACTGGGGCTCTCGAGCCTCGTCGTAGAGATCTGAAAATTTACAATTATTACGTCTATGTTCAAATAGTAAAATCGCTAGACTCGCGAGCGTCGTATATGTACGACTTTCGTAACTCGTACACATAAATATCTCACAGATTATAAAAACGAATAAATATACTTTTCTTTGAAAGTATTTACAATTGCGCTCGTCGTCGTTACTCTTACGTATAAAAGGCTCTTGGGAGCTGGATCGAGAAATAAAAAAAATATTTGGATACAAACTAATTTGTAAAATTAATCGAGCCGCGGGACGGGGAGATATATGATTATAGTCTTTTTTAACGATTTACAGTTTCCTCGCGCACAGAGTCTACTTTTTCTTCTTGGCTTGCCTTTTACTCAGTTTTGTCGTCCTCCTCGAGGGGACCGGTATGAACGCGCTCGGGTCGGCTGCTGGTGTCATTCGCGCTTGCTCTGGTTCCGGCGCTGGCGGGACTCGATCTATTTCCACCCGCTGTTGCTTCTTGGCGTCTTCATCGGCTTGCCTCGCAGCTTCTCGCTCCACCGAGGCTCTGGCCTCGTCGATGGCCGACAGCTGCGGTGGCTTTTTCTGACCTTTTTTGTACTTCTTTTGTTTGCGCTTTTCGACGGGGTTCGTTTGCTCCCGCGCCGACGCCTGCGCATCCCGTTGCTGATCCGAATCCGTCGAATTGCCGCCCGCATTGCCATTCGCATCGGCATCGCTCTCGTTCTCTTTGTTCAAGGCCACCTGCCAAAACCTCTTGTCGAGCTGGTGCAAATAGATGATCTTGTCCTCGACCTCGGTGCCCCTGGCCAGCTCGGCCTCTAGGCACAGCTGCTCGTACTCATGGTCGTAGAAGTAGACGAAGCCGATCGGGTCGGGCCGCCACTCGAGCGGCTCGCCCTGATCGATGCCGTTGTTCCCGCGGACGATCTTGGCGAAGTTGTCGAGGATGCGAAGGAGGCTGGGCACCCGGAATCGGTTGGCCATCATCATGTACGTCTCGAAGTGCTCGCGCAGTCCCTCCACGCGGCCCGTGTAGATGCACTTGAGGAAGATCTGGAAGTCGCGCACGGAAAAGCCATTGACGACGATGGATTGGAGCGGCTGTTCCTTGGGCGCCTCGTCGAACAGCTTCCTCAACTCCAGCGAGGCCGCCGACAGTATGTGCTGGTGCGCTTTTATCTCGCAATCGTCGAGCTGGATCGTCACGTCCGAGAATTCGCCGCTCCTCAGCAGGTCGAAGTAATGCTCGTGGATGTCTTGGTGCACGCCGACGCCCATTGACCTGGTGCGCGGAACTCCGGCGATCCTGTCGGAAAAGCAGGAGTCCGGCAGCCGGCACTGGATCTTGAAGTATTGGGTGCCGGACGTCAGGTTGGGCTCTTGCGACAGACCGATCGTGCTCTGGAAGGTCGCCGTTTGGTCGTGTAGCTGGCAGAAGGAGAACGTGTTGCCGGACTGCGTGGCCATGCCGAACTCGAACTTGTCCGACAGGTTGATTTCGGCGGCGGTGCCGCAGTTGGCCCCGCAGTGCAGATGCAGGTGCCAGGCTTCTTGCTTCTGGCCATTCTGGCAATTCTGGCAAGGCTCGTAGACCGTACGGACGCTCATGCCGACGTCGAAGTAATTGGTCTTGAAGATCGACGAGTTGACAATCGTGCCCTGCTTGATGTGTTCGGGCTCGAGGCGGATGTTCCAGTTGAACGTGAAGTACTGTACTTCCTCTCCTCCTCCTTCTTTTTTCGCTTCCTCTTCTGTCCTCCTGTGACCTGGCGGTTCCGCTATCCTCGGCAGCAGCTCCACCACCGGCTGCGCTACTTTTTTGGCTTTGGGCCGATGATCATCGTTGTTGTTGCTCGCGGCCGTAGACGTGGAGGCCTGGCCGATCTTCGCCGCTTCTTCTCTCGCTATCCGCCTCTCCATCGCCTCCCTGGTCTTCCTCCTCTCCGGCTCGTCCTCGGAATTGGGCAGATCGTCGTTGGTCCCGATCGAGGACGAATCGTCTCCGCGGGTACTCATTTTGGCCCGATTACGATTATTATTATTTGCGGACAGCACACAACACGGCACACGAACTCGAGCAAGGGAGGAAGGTGAGGAACTGTAAACCGCTTCGCTGGGCGAACGACTGGAGACTTGCGTGTACCGGAGAGATAAATAATAATCGAATCGATGTACTACCACACTTGTAAGCGGATATTGTTATTGTGGAAGTGGGGCGATATAACCAAGTATTTCATTGGTCGCGGCTCTGTCGGATTACACGTACAAAGATACCGATTTTATTTATAAATTTTGGATCATAATACACACTAATTTTGAATGCATGATTCTTGATTAAAAAGTTTCTTGTACATTAGCCACGATATCAAAGTTTTCTCGCTTGAATAGAAAAAGTCCCTGCATATAAATCATCTGAATTTTCAAACCCAAGTTAGTAAAAAAATTAAAGATCTTAGAATCAAAAAAAAAATGTTGGAAACATTTTTCCCCCTTATTGATTCGCTCAATTGATTTTACGACTAGTGAGATGCGTGAAAAATTGACTAAAAATGCGAAATATGTCATTTGAATTGAAGAAAAATTTTGGAATCTTGAAATATGCAGATGAAAAGAAAAATTTTTTTTTTTTAATTTAATCATTTTTTTCGATTTCAAGCCCTTTTCGGGCCTTTAACGTATTGATAGTGCCTCAAAATGAAACTCATCAAACAGGAATTTATAAATTTTTTAAAACGTTCGTGAATAATCTTCTGTACATTTTTTTTACGTAAAATGCTGTCGTCAAAAGATAGATAGCAGATCATCCACACGTAGTAACCCAGAACGCATTTAAAAACGTTTAAAATTCAAGTGCCTTCGAAATAATACATGCGGCAAATTAGTTTTTTTCATTAAATTTAATAGTCAGCAATGAAATTCAATTCTAATCATAATAATATTTTTTTCATGATCATTGGTTTTGAATAATTGATATGAAAAATTTCGTTATACGCAACGCAAACATTTTTCAAAACTCGGATATTCAAAGAACTTTCCAGCTTTGTAAAACGGACGCTGTATTGATTGAGATACACTTTTTTTAGGGCAGATCGGAAAGAAACGAAGGATCCTTTATTTTGTTGCATAAAAATCATGCTGATAACCTCGATCGAACCAATTTAAATTTCAAACATAAAAAATTTCAAAATTCGAAAAATGTTCCAAGAGGGTAGAAAAATTCTTGCCTCAGTTAATTCAACTTTGGAATATTTTCCAGTTTTTATTCCTGTTTATATGGTTTAAATGTATAAAAAGCCCGAGAAATTCATCAGTCGTAGACATTCTGTTCAATTCAAATAGCAAACGTACAGAAAAGTTCGTTATCAAACCTCAAACGTCGAAGAAAACACACGAGCCATACGCTGTGTCGCGAATCAGTCAGTAACGGCCGAAACACTCGCACAATCGTCGTTGACCAAGGTGACCGTGAGCCGCGGAGCAATCAGCGGCAGCTAAGTAGCGTCATCTCGACGTACGAAATTCGCCCAGTCGCTCTCGAGTCGCACTGTTGACGATACACAATAAGATTTCCGGAGAAACGTTTTATAACTGCCGCAGTCTGCAGTGTGTGAATCGGTGTTTTTATATAGAATAGAATCACATCACTCGTCGATTCGATTGCGCGTCGTTGCACGATTCGCGTCTCGTTCGAAACGTTCGTTTATTTTCTTTTTTGTATAAAGTTTTAAAGTTCGACGCGATGTTGAAGCAGGAGCGAGAGTTCATCGTCAACGAACTGCTGAGCTCCAAGTTCCTGAAGGACATCGCGGCGAAAAACGTGCACAACGAGGCCAAAGACCCCGAGGAATCCGACAGGTACAGAAAGGAGGGAAACGCGCTCTACGCCCTGAGCGGACACTCGGCCGTGATTCACGAGAAGATCTTGACGCGCTACACGCAGAGCCTGGCGTTCGCACCCGCGAACTCCCTGCAAATGGCCCTGGCCTACAGCAATCGATCCGCACTCTTCTATCATTGCGGCAAATATGTCGACTGCATGTTGGATATCGAGAGGGCCATGCGCTACGAGCCGCTCTGCATAAAGATCAAGAAAAAATTGATCGACAGAAAAGTCATGTGCATGAAATATTTCGACGGCGAGGTGAGACGATTTGTTGTCTTTTTTTTATCGGAAAGTTAGTTTTTATCGACAACTGAAAGATGATTTATTCTTGTATAGGTATTTGATCGTTTAACGGCTAATGCTGAAACTTCACCAAAAGACGTAGATCGTATTGAAATGCTCACCAAATTACTCGAAAAGTCCAAACTCGAGGATCAAAAACTTGCTTCACAAAAATTATTTGAAAGCACTGACAAAGTAGCAATTAAATACAATGCAACTTTTGGCAGACATTTAGTTGCTACTAAAAACATAGAACCCGGTGAAGTTATTTTCGTTCAAAAACCTTATGTTTCTAATCTAAATGTAAGAACACCTTACAGTCAGTGCTGTAACTGCCTATCGTACGCATATTCGTCCATACCTTGTGAAAATTGCAACTGGTTTGTATTCTGCTCAGAAAAATGTAAAGTTGATGCAATGGAAGATTCTCATCCCATTGAATGTAGCATCGTACCATATATTCTTCATTTCCTTGGTGTTATTCAACAGCAAGTGGATGAGAAACTATCGTTTGATGGTCTTAGCATTAAAGCATTTTTAAAGTATCTCAAAATTCATGGTAATAATTTAGAAAAATTATCAAAAGAGTTGGAAATCATTGAAAATTCTAAAGGTATGTATAATTTATCTAAATTTATTTAACAACTTTCTTATTCCTATATTTAAATAAATTGTTATTTTTTAATAAAGATGAACGCTGCAAAGGATTTATCAAAAATGGAAAAATTGAAATTGATGGTTTTCGTAGCTTATTTAGTCTAACACATGAATATCCTATCACAGAAATGAGAAGATTCATTATTTTTGCTTCTGTGACACTTGTATGTCTAATGAAATTCACCAATATTTTTGGAAAGGTTGAACCATTTCCTAATCTTCAAGCAGTAGCTAATTTGGACTCTCGTGCTGTATTCGTTGGTGCTTTGCTTCTTCGATTAGTGCAAATAATCAGTATTAATAGCCATGTGGTAGGAAATATTATTTTTTAGTTACAGCTTGTTAAACAATTTTTAATCAAGAATAATTAATAAATTATTTTAGGTAATGAATTCTAATGACAATTGTAAGTATGGATCCTCTATGGCAAAATGTAGGGCAGAATTGACTTGTATCAGAGGAGTTAGTATTACGCCATTAGCTAGTTTGATCAACCATAGTTGCAACCCTAATGCAAGAAGGTGTTTTGGCAAGAATCAAGAATTTATATTATATGCTATACAACCTATAAAAAAAAATTATCAGATTTTTGACTGTTATTATTGCCCATTTTATGATGGACCAGTACTGGAAAGGGCAAATATGTTAAAAATGTTTTTTGGATTCAATTGTAAATGTGATGCATGCTTAAATAAGTGGACACATTATTCATTGACTCAATTAGATTCAAAAGTAAATTTCATCCAAGTGCAAAGCAAATTCCAAATTAAAGTTTTTTTTTTAATAATATGAGGATTTATTTTACAGAATCTTGATAATGCTCCATTGAATATAAAAGAAACGAGTACTTGGAAAAGGAATCAAGAACTTATAATGAAGATTGAAGCAAAAGATAATTTTGATAAAATTGCAGCTCTGAATATCATGTCAAAAGCTATTTCTTATTCTGTGTTAAACTTGCCTCAAGATTCTATCATTACTTGTAAACTATTTCGAACTTTAGTAAAGTTATTCGAAGATACATTTGGATATGATACGCAAGTCTTCAATCATTGTTATGGTCAAAAAAATGTTGACTGAAAATTTTTTTTTCAATTGTGTAAGAATACATAGAATACATTTCTCTTTTTTTTTAATCTTTCTGAACAATTTCCATAAACAAAGAACGACCTTTTTTTTTCTAAATTACTATTTTTTCATTTTAGTTAACATAAAATTTATACTCAATTTTAGCACAATATGTTATGAAATTTTAATTGATTGATTTAATTTTAAATGATTAATGACGAAATTTTATTGGTTTGAAAAATTAGTAGTATTAATTAGTATTAATGCTATATAAGCAATGAATGTGAATAGTAGATTCTAAGACACTTTTTTTGAAAAAGGTACAATATTTTTAAAGTAAACTCGTTATAATGAAACTCCTAATTTTATGTCTATGAAAAATTAAATGAGCACTATGATATATTGTCATAGATGAACGCAGCAGTCTAAATGAAAGAGTGTCAGACAATTGCATTTTCACAGAAGATCCAGTCAACTACGAGCAACGTAAACAATCAATGCACGCAGCAACAAAAGAACGAGGGAGACTCCGGAGCATTAATATCTATCTAAAGCGCTGAGAACTCGTTTAATATAGAAGGTCAAATCACGTATGAATTTTCCCCGAACGGTCATCATTTTCTATAGAGAAATTAATTGATATCCATGTGAAATTATGGGTGAATAATTAACTCTGAAATCAATTATCGACACAATCACGGTGTTTATCTAATTGGAGCTTCTGTTGCTGGTCTAGCCATATACAATAAATCTAATTTCTGAGTAAGTGCTCTCAATAAGTGAGTAATAAAAAAGTACATCCAAAACTTTCACTTACTTATCCAACAAAAGATCATAAAAAGGCGCACAGGCGTCGAAACAATCCGGTCAATAAAATCGCATAATTTTGTACCCGACAGAGAAGACGAACGCGCAATAGTAATACATAAAGGTAAAAAGAGAAAAATCATTGAATGAAGGCGCTGATTTCGAATCGCATTTCCATAACCCACTAGCGGCCACGGTCGTATAATCGAGCCAATCTTTACATATATCTGAATCATTGCATATTATAAAATCGTAAAAATAATGCGACGACGCAACGTGTATAATATCATAACGGTCGATCGGCCGTCGCCGCTTGCATGCAGTGCCAATGCTATTACGTGGGTGTACACTTTCCAGGTCATTAGTCATACATGAAAAATCTTATTTCCCATAGGCAATGTTATAATACGTTGAATGAGAGAATCTGTGAGATATACATGGAAAGTAAACGAATGATTACTCAAATCTTTGCACGAGCTTTATTCGCGCATCCCATATGCGTAGGCTAGAAACTTTATACTTTAAAGCAAACGTTTTTTAGAAAAAAAAACCAATGCCCTAAAATTTTCTATCAGCTATCAGAATGTTGTCAGTTTGCTATCAGATAAGTAAAACGCATGTCGTACGCGTGATCTTACGCTGAATTCTCGCAATCACAGCCACATGATTTTGACGCGAGATGTCGTAAGTTGTCGCGTCCATGAGTCGTTCGTGTCTTTTATGTGTGTTCATGTCGCTTATCATTCGAGCCCGCGTCGTGCATCCCTCGTGGCGGCGTGTATATAGTATACATAAGACGTCGAGAGTCCGCCGCAGCCAGAGCCGCATATAATGCAAGATTAGAGGCAGCCCGCAGGCGGGCAACTAACAGCAGCAGCCGCTGGGCGGACGATTTGTAATATTATCATCTTCTCTCTCCGTGGCGAGCGATTATTTTCGGAGCGAGTTATTTAAAGATTTAGAGCTTATACGCACACATACGTACACCTTGCTCGACTATAAGACGACGACTAAGACGACGACGACGACGACGATGATGATTATGTGAAAAAGCTCCCCGACGCATTATCTCCGCCGCACCGCTTGTGCGTTCGACACTTTGGGAGAAAAAACTTTGCGTGAATAGACGCGCAGCATAACAACGGCAACAGCAGCCGTATACGCAGCCTCCCACGCGCCCGTGACGATGATTATGTAGATAGGTGCATCTGGATGATGGAAAAGTTTTCTCGAAACTTAACAGCCATCAACGTCTTAAGAAAAAGTGTTTATAGCTTTTTCTTTTCGTTCATCCATTATCGCACAGAAAAAGTTATAAGACGTAATACACACTTTGTGCAGGTGCCTATATACATACGCGTGCTACGCGCGCTCAAGGCAATGATTCGAGCAATCATCAATCTTTTAACAGAAAATTTGACGAGTTAAAAAGTCTCTCTGAGAAACGACCCATATCCTCCAAAAAAAAAAAAAAAAACGTGACTTTGATTTCTCAGAAGGCGAGTTTGTGCGTGTTTATGCGTGTGTGTGCGTGTCTGATGACTTAACACCTGGAACGGACCTCGTCCGAGAGCTGCAAAGAGCTTCGGATTGTAGATAATAACGTTTTGAGCTTACTTATATACACTGTGCCCGTCGTCGTTGCGTTGTGGAATAATAAATATTACATCAGTTTTAAGAGTCCATATGTATGGATTTGAATCAGTCGATTGTTCTTCAAAATTATATTTAATGATGAAAATGATTACGATGGTGTGTGCACGCTGAACAGATTTCTTCCTAGCCGGCCACACGTACTAAATCCATCTAACCATCATAAATCATACTTGCTGCCAAGCGCATCAGGTATAATCAAAGATCGGACTTACGGTTCATCGAATTTAAAAGAAAAAAAGTAAATAAATCACATATCTACTCATACATTCATACACTAATTCAGGTCGAGCTTCAGGAGAGGCTCGCAGGCACATATCGTAAGTGCAAGTGCCCACAGCTCAATTACTCTAAAGTTGTGTGCAAGTCATCGCCACCCGTTTAATAATCTCCTATGCGCGCGACGCGTGTACACGAGAAATTCTTTTGGGGGGGGGGAAAGTAACTTTTGACGGGGAAAAGTGTCGAATGATCAAGTGTTAAAGGTGATTTCGAATCTATATTCGTGAACGTCTGACCCGTCAAGAAATCCGTGCAGGGCACAGAAGACGATTGCACTTCAACGCGTGCACACGTACGTTATCCAACTGTTGTAATATCGTTCGGTGTATCCAGATATAATATTCAAACGCCGCAGCTCAACGTAAGAAACGATTATTTATTTTATTTTATTTATTTAATAATCATAGCAATAAATGTATCTTTAAAATACGATTCTTCATTTTCGCATTCAAGAAATCATTCTAAAAAATGGTTTGCATCTCTACTCTTCTTCAAATGATATAATCGCGCTCTAGCTCTCCGAAAAACGCATCTTTGATTTGGCGCGCGCTCGCGAGGCAGTTAACGGCTATTGGTGAAATATAAAATTTAACACAAATACTGCAGCAGCAGCAATTTACGAGAAAAATTTTATATCTATATATCTTTGCCTGGCTATCGAGAGGGACGATATACACGCTGTACTATATACTATAGTACTCTACTCTACCCCCACCGCTCGGCGTCGCACACACACACACGCGCGCGCGCGCACGCACATAATCAAAGCCGCGCATGAGGCATGCGCGCCGCACACCGCTACGCTGCTGGCTCCATCGGTGTGCCCGACAACGACGAGTCGAGAGAGATACGCGCTCTGTCTCTCGTAGTAGTGTCTGATTCAACGTCGAACGGTGAGGTACTGCTGGATTTTTTCGTACCTTTTAAAAACGTGCCTGTCTCTCTATCTATCTATCTCTCTCTTCTCTCTCCTGCTGTACATAAACGCACGCGCCTGTACATATACCCCTGTCGCCTTCTATATCATATCTATCTCCATGTCTGCGTCGGTTTTCTCGTAAGATTATTTATTATCCTCGGCTCGTATCTTTTTTTCCTTTCTTCCCTCCTCTTCCCCGTCCGTCCTCCTCTATTTCCTTTATCTTTGCTCGTGCTCGTCCCTCCCCTCTTTTTTTTTCTTCAACAACTCTCTTGTGTTCTATTCGCACACGATACTGATATTGTATGATATTGTGCGTGTGTGCTGTGCAACACTGTGATAACAAGAGATAGAGTATCAAGAACAAAAAATAATAATAAGGCATCGGATTCTCTTCGTCTTATCTTCTTCTCCTGCGGCGGATCATCATCATCATCATCATCATCATCTTCATCATCATCAATACGCACGATACGATACAACAGCGAGGCACACACAACAACGAGCGAGAGAAGGCCAAGTTTTCTGCGTGTGAAATTTTTTTTCTTGTTTTTGCTATGACGATAACAGCGACGTTATAGTCGCTGCCCGCCGCCGCCGTTGTCATCGTAATCTTTTGCGATCGCTTATACGGAACGTCGCGGTTGTCTGGCGGCGATCATCATTCAATACACATCGTACGCGATCGTCCATGTACAACAGCTCGTCGTCGTCGTCGAAGTCGTCGCGGTGCTCAACGTCGTTACCGTCACCCTCGTGTTGTGCTGCTGTTGGTGCATCATCGATGTTGCGCGCTGCTATAAAACTGCACGTGCACGCGCGCTTCGACCGAGAAGAAGATCGCCAGAGTTTCGCCGCCACATAGTGCTCTGAGTGTTGTTGTTGTTGCCGTTGTCTGTTTCGTTCTTATTGTTGTTGTTGCTGTTGCTGCTGCTGTTGTTGTTGTTGATGATAACGGCCCGTACGAAGAAGAATAGTTGATAGAAAATAGTTTTAATATATTAAAAAAAAAACCAGTGCAACGAGATCAAGTGATTGATGTTTTTTTTCGTTTCTTTTTTTTTTAGTTTGCAGCTGTTCCTCGTGTACCCGAGGTAGCCTTATCAGTGCATTCAAAACGAAATCAAAATTATTTGCTTTTACAAGATTCGTGTAGATCTTTATCTACACAGGCAATATATATACAATATATATTGCACGTAAATAAAGCTTCAAAGTGTGCTCACAGAAATGTGTACGCCAATGGACAGTGCAATGATGTTATTACCGCCCAAATATCACGAAGTTTGCCGATTGTGCCTATCAACTAGTTATGCCTACAATGTTAATCTGTTCAAAGAACAAGTCAAAGGTCAAAAATACATTGAAACGATCCTCGACACTCTCAAGCTTCAGGTAAGAATGATTAATTTGTGCTATCTTTTTTATTCACTGCTTTTTTGATTTTTATAATTAACAATGTCTTCCCGTGAACACTTCGTCTAAAATATTTATAGATAAGGCTTAGGCTCATCGCTTATAAAGTTGTATATCTATACAACGAGTTTGAGAGGGGGCACATATACACACGCACGCTTAATACTATATATATACGAAAGGCAAGGATATGCCTGTTGCTGCTGCTGGTGTATGTTATACATTATAAAAGGCGCGAGAACGTTTAATCAATGTTTACTTGATTATATTTAAATGATAATATTTTGATGATATTTGAAAAATAACGATTTTTCGTTCCGTTTTGCTCCGAACTTTTCGCGCAGTTATTTGTGTATACACGGGCGAACAAACGGGCAGTAAGATATTCACACACATACATACACGTTTAGCAGCAGGCCAATGATTCAAAGGGAGAGTAATACCTCTATCGCGCGAAATGAGACACAAGAGATAAGATGGAGGCAGGCTTCGAAGTTTCTGTAGTACGTTGAGCAACTATATCTATAGGCACTCATTGATATTTATATACTAGGTATTGTTTTTCAATGTTATATGACTCTAGCAATTTTTCATAATAAAATCACGAGCTTGCCAAATTAATGAGAAATTTGATCAAGAATATTTGCACTTGTCTTATTATTCAAATCGAGTAAAACTTTAGTACCTATCTTGACGTATACTTAAAATAATAGATAGTTTAGATAAGCAGTCAATAATGTAATCGCAATAAAAAATACAACATTATAGTACTCTGGAAAGATTATCAAAGTAGATCAAAGGAATTTTAAAGGCATCTTTTGAGTTATATCAGTTTTAAATTTGAAAATGATTGGTCAAATGTTTCAGGATAGTAGTCTTGACCTTAATTTCCTTTGTTGATGAATTAATGTCAAATTTGTATAATTTTGACATTAATTTGTAGTAGAGATACCAGTAATTTTAGGTGTACTAGATGATAAAATTTGTTTCCATATTAATACAGTTCATGAATATTCTCTGCCTATGTTTTCAAAATGATTGTTGTCAAATCAGTTGTAGCTTATACGTAATCAGATTGATACATTCTTCTTTCAAATGATCAAACAAATTTAAGTTTCAAAGTTACAAAAATCTTTTAAATTTTACTAATATCACCTAGATAATGCATCTTTGTGTAAAAAATAACTGCTTTTTGAATGAATTCTTTTTAGATATATCTAATTCGTAAATTAGAATTAATAAATAAGAATAAGAATTCATAATAATTAAGAATGGTGTAAAGTAAATACTTTAATATAGGGCACTTTAGCACCTTCATTCTTAGCAACTGTTCATTACTAAAAAATAGTTAATTGCTTGGACCAGTAAAAAAAAGAATTCCTCTCAGCTTAGTTAGATTGAACATTTTTTTTCAAATTATCATTTCTGATCATGATACTTCTAATGTATATTAATACACTCTCATGAATGTCTCTTACGAATGCTATTGAACACTTGTAAAACATAAAGTGCACAGTGCACGCTATCCGCAGGCAGCTTTGCAGGTTATGTGTTTCCTGCTGCATCGTAGCAGCAGCAGCAACAGCAGCTCCTGCACAAGCAATGCCGTCTTATCTTTCGCAAGATTCAAAGCTTTATTCAACATTACGCAATTATTTAAAAAATATACCGCGATCAGCGGCGACTATTTTGCATATAATGAAATAATGCTATAGGTTATAATCGCAGCCCAATATAGCTACATACGAGTGCGATCGCGTATTATAGGTATACACACGCAGTAGGTATATATAAATTGCATTATGTAGGTCAGATGTGCAAAGCTCTCGATCCCCGTGCTGAAACGAGCGTGGATATAACGTCTCGCGTCGACTCTTTCTCTGCATCGTATATCCTCTTTCTCCCTTGCATCGACACTGATAACAAAGAGAGACATTTTTTTTTTCGCGCTGCGCTCGTGTATACAAACACCAACGACGCGATCAACAATGAGAAGACGAGCCTCTTTTTACGCGTCGTTCTTCTTCCCTCGCCTTTATAATACTCGGGCCGGTTCAAGGCTGTGTGTGCCGCTACACGAGATAAGGGAATTACGTATTTGTACGATTACAAATTGTGGGTCAGAGCACACGCACACACAACAGCGCAGCTACCGTTGGTGCTGGTGTCTCGTGCCGCACGCTTCGTGCATCGTAAGGTGTGAGACTTGCTTATGCTACGAAGATAACACACTCCTCTATACTTGCGGCTGTACGCGTGGGCGTCTTGTGTGCGCGTCGGTCTCTCCGTGTTGTTTGTTCGTCTGCGCGCGCGACACCTCTTTGTTTTCTTCTTTATTTTTTTTTATTTTTAGCTTAATCTATTGAGAATTACGATAGTAGTAAGAAGTTAAACCGAAACGATTTGTTGTGTGTTCGCACACGCTCACATATAACACACACACATATGTAGTACGATGAGCCGGGCTCAGGTGCTCGCGCACTGCTTCTCTCTTACTCCGGACTGCGAGAAGCACGTGTATGCTGCGTGTGTCTGTGTGTCCGCGTCTGTGTGAGTGTATATATTTTGTCGGCGCGCGCGAACGAAACTATTAGCATGGGAATTGCTGAATTAATGCTAATTTTTTGTTCCTCTATTTTTTGTTTGTTTTTTTTTTCGAGAGCGAGAGAGGAAAAAGAGGAAGAACACTTGTATTTACACGCGGACCGTGTTTACACTGTTGAATTTACGCGCGGAGAGCGGACAACACGCGTGTATGCGAATCTCGGCACCCGATGACGATGGTATCGCTCGGATTTTTTGTTGCCCTCGACGTTTACATATTATATATGATAAATGCTCTAATTAATTGCACTTTATCGGAAATAGATAAAGAAACGTTGTTTGAGGAAGCTGCTGCCCGGTGGCGCTCGACAGTTGAGTAATAATATTTAATTTGTGTGTACGCACACTTGGGTCTGGCGCTTCACAGATAAGACGCCTTTTATTTCAATTCATTTTTTTTTCTCGATACAAGAGAGGAATTGAATTTCTCTTTCCCGTAGACTCTATAATGCTTATCATCCTGGAGCAGCTGTTAATATTGATTTACAATCAGATGGTATCGATAAATCCATGCAGTATTTTTGAGAAAAGAAAGAAACTGATATCTTATTCGTGTATCAGCCCAAATTTTAGAGATTTATTTAGACTTATTCAAATAAGAAATTTAAATGAACATCTGGTCGTTTTAGGTACTCTTTTTATTCAGAATGACCAACGATTATCATAAAGCCATATACCGGCTATCGTGGAGTCTTATTACTCAGAACTCATGAAAATTTGTATTTGACTTAGCATTCCTCCAAAATCTGATATAGAAATTTTCTAATTGATGCTGTAATCAATTAAAAATGCGTCAAGATTTTGAAACCAAGTTTTTCTTCTCTAATCACACGATGACTTGCGTAACGACGAATTGTCATTTACACTTGCTTAGCTCAAAACGCTTTACTTTTTTATTCCTTACATTTGGTCAATCTTCTATTCCACGAAATCGAAATTTAACACCTACGCACGCGAGCTCGCATCCCAATAGCTGTATTACGCTATAATACAAAGCGGACGGAGAGTCCAAAAAAAGCGCGCGTCATCGTTATCAATGCAAATGAAAAGAGAGGAAAGGAATAATTTTATTTCATTTTTTCTCGATCTCGCTCGCTCTCGAGCCCATTCACACGTCCCTTACTTAACTCTCTTTATCTTGGCTCGATACATAATGTAGGCACATTACCGTGAATTCACGTGCGTGCGGTTTCTTGTACAACAGCAGCAGCGGCAGCACAGCAAGAGTGAGATGCTGAGACCGGAAATTCGACAAAAATTTTTTTCTGCTTGTGCGCTCTTATTCTTCATGGATCTTACATGTATGTGCGTGTGTCCATGCTGTTTGTGTGCGCGAACCAGCTTCTTTTTCTGCATACACTGTCAGAGCGCAGCAGCAGCAACAGAAGCAAACGAGAGAGAAAGAGAGAGAGAGCAAAGCCCAACAGAACAATGAGCTATATAAGTGAGGGTAGAGGCAGGCAGAGGATGATGTTGGGGAGAGGGTACAGAATGCCAAGTATAGTGGAAGAATATATATATAGAAGGGTTTAAAACAAGAATTGATAAAGGATTCGTTTTTCTTTCTCTCTCTCTCTCGTTCTCTCAAATCGTTTCTTCTACTGTTGCCCGCTGCTGATGCCGTGAGTATGCGCGCATAGGCTTGTTCGCTCTTTCTCCTTCTCTCTCTCGTCCTCATTATCATTCTCATTCTTCATCCTTCTTCTTTCGTCCGCTGGTTTGCGTATGTTTCTCTCCTCTCTCGGTTTTTTTTTCCTCCACTTGGTCCTTTCATCGGCTCGTACTATATGAAGATAAAAGAGCAGTGTACAAAACGCGCGTGTGCTGCGCTCGTTCGCTCTCTCGCTTGAGAAACGTGTGCTGCAACGACACGGGACGAATTAACATTTTAACCGAATGATCTGTTAAGTCTTGACGTGATAAGGACAATGGGATTGGCTACGTCGCGTGCTTGGCCGCTCTAGCCCAGCATGACGAAGAGGATGATATTGGGGAGAGAGATAGTGAATGAGTGTTACGAAGCCGAGTGCAAGGCTAGTTCTTTTTTTTTATGGAACGTATCGAATTTCTATTATTTCTCGAGCATTCTCATTACGAATTGAATTAAAGTGTACTTTCTAATTAAGTACGGATTTTAAGTTCAACTTCCGGTTTCGATGGTAATTCATCATTTTCAACTTCAATTACAGCTTGACTTTTGAATTCAAGTGCTCATAATCCGCATTGATAAAGCACAATGCACTTGGAAAGAAATTTCTAAATTTCACGAGAAATTGTACTTTTTTAAT
Organism: Trichogramma evanescens; assembly: GCA_902732785.1. Lineage (NCBI taxonomy): Eukaryota > Metazoa > Arthropoda > Insecta > Hymenoptera > Trichogrammatidae > Trichogramma > Trichogramma evanescens. The sequence goes on along the minus strand of CACVKI010146028.1, from coordinate 39,842 downwards.
ATTCCCAGTTCTATTCACTTTTACTTATACTCTCTTTTATAACTCGTACTTTAAAATTCGTTTTGATGTTCTCACGTGTACAATAATTCTTATTCTACGATTTTATGTCCGGTGATTAATATGTTTCTTACGACATTTCATTCCCCCCGAATATCGAGAAAGAGATGAAAAAAACAAAAAAAAACGAGTCCACGAGGATAAACACGTTTTCTTTTGTTTCTGCTTATTTTTTCTTTCGATATCGTCAAAAAACCAGTCGAATTAACGTTTTCATATACAAAAGCAATTACGAGCAATGACGGACTCCAATTCACGCACATAATAGACGCGGAAGATTTATGAACACTTCATATATATATTACGCATATAATACAAGAGTCGCACGTGTGAGCGGAGCACACACAAACACCACCAAACACATGTACGTGTACGAAACGTGAAAATGTTGTGCCTGCCTGCCTGCCTGCCTCGTGCTCGCCACGTTATATATAGGAAGGAGACCGACCTCGATCCTTATGCATTGCTGCTGCCTGGGTGCTTTATGCATTGCGCGGGAGAGACACGCGCGCTGCACTCGCTGAGCTCATGCCGCCTGCACAGCCGCCGCCATCGTGCACAGCACAGGGCAGAGAAAGTTTCGGCGCAGTTGCCGAGAGCCGCGAGTTCTTATACGATGTGCCCGCGAGATAAGAGAAAAAGAGAGGCGGCCGTATCGTATCGTGTGTGTATGCATGTGTATGTGCCGCTCTCTTATCCTCCACGAGCATGAGTACGTGTGTGGGTGAGCCTCGCATTTCTTACCCCTCTCTCTCTCTCTTACTCTTTTACCTCTTTATACTTTAACGTTAAAAATATTCATTTATGCTGTGTACGGCGTATGTATATTCGTCGTGTTTACTCGTAAACATTTTTGATAACGATTTCCTTTAATTTACGCATTAAACGCTTACGTGTATAAATATACGATACGAGTTTTATATCTCGATGCCATGAGAGGCAGATTTATTCTCTGCACCCGTGAGAAAGATAGAGAGAGCGAGAGAGAGAGAGAGAGAGAGAGAGAGAGAGAGAGAGAATTTTTGTGGGAGAGAATGTCAATTTTACTATCATCGATGCTAACGATATTTCCCCGAAAAAATGGGAATCGGCAGCCGTCGCCGCAGCAGCATACAGCGACGCATAATAGGTCCACAAAAAAGAAATGACCACCAGCGAGCAGCAGAGACTTGACAAGCGATTCCTAGAATTATTTATGATACCGTGGTCCCGAGAAACTCTCCGCTATATACGCGCGCGGTGTTATATGCGCAAAAGTATAAGGAGAGAAGGAAGGAAAAAAAGGACTCTCTTAATACGCTCGCTGAAAGATCGTCGTTAAAGTAAAAGTCGCCGTGTGCACGCGCGCGTACATACATATACGATATAACTTGTGTGCGCGGGCACGCGCGCGGCTAGATCTCTGCCAGTGCTGCTGCTCCTGCTGCTGCTGCTGAACGCCTATAGGTTAATTAGCGAATGTAAACGGACACATACATAGGCGCACGTGTACGTGTATGTGTGTGTGTGTGTATTTATCGGATAAATTTTTCCAGCTCTTGCGCGTGCGCTTATATCCTTATATACTTTTGAGTTTAAAAACCGTAGAATATTGTATATTTATCTTGCATTGCTCGGCGTGCATAGGCCGCCGCGCTGCGCGACTCTCCGACTCTCCCTCGCGCGCCGATTGAAACGGCGCCTCGAGGAAAAACATTCGGAAAGAGGCATTGCATAATATACTGTCTCTCTCTCTCTCTCTCTCTCTCGCTCTAATCTGCGTCATGCTGAGCCGCGCCGCGGTAAAGAAAGAGTCGAGTTGGATTTTCCGGGATACGAGCTGAAAATTTGCCTCGCAAATCTCACTCGTAGCAGTAACCCCTCCCACGCGTTGAGATGCACTTAGACGCAGAGACGTATATCTGTGGTTAATGCTGCTTCTTCATCTTCGTCTCTCTCTCTGTATCTTCTTTTTTTTCTGTTCGCGCATTGACCTCGTTGATCGACGAGTATGTAAATGACGATAGAGAGAGAGAGGCAGTAAATTTTGTTCAACTGCACTTGCCAGCTGAACTCCCGAAGTTTTTGGGGTACAGGCGGAAATAAAAAATCGGTATCAAGTCGGTACTGCAGCTTATACTCCGGGCTTGCTGTACGCGTCTAAGATGCGTAATGCCACACATCGAACTTACCAGTAGAAGTGAGCGAGCGAAAGAGACAGATATGCGAGAAAACAGTTAGTTAACCATGATGGAACGTGGGACTGATTAACGTTCATTCACACTGGCGCTTGACTGCGCAGAAAGAGAGAGAGACGCTCACACAAACATACACACAGACGTACTCGAGGCTCGCTCGCGCTCGTCAATTTCTCCCGATGACTGACTTTAATACGTAATGCATGCAGCACCAACTGACGCACATATGATATGTATGCACGTTCTCTTGTACAGATATGTGTTTCTGTTCGCAAAAAAAAAGAAACAAGCTATATTTTACAAGTATAGTTATTTATAATCTTCTTAGGAACAACCGATTCAATCGTGTGTTGTTTAAAAATGCACTTTAAAGGTCTTGAAATTTTCTTCGTACGATTCGTTGTTACGCTGTGATAAGTTCGATACTTCTCGAGCGCTCACTGAAACATTCGGAAAGCTCATTAAAAAATTGTTCAAAGTCTACGCTTCATAAACTTGTTTACAAGAATTCACTTTTCACGATGGAATTTTCGGCGCTAAAAAAATCAGAAAATGTATAATAATTCCATATGTTGTGGCCTAGTGATGCACACACCGACTCGCTCGCGCGCGCCCATAAACTGTATGAATTCCTTGTACACTTGTATGTGTGTGTGTGTGTGTGTGTTTATTATAGCTATATATACCAGTGAGTACTCGAGACAGCGGCAGCAGCAACAGGCGCACAAACAGTAGTATACATGGTAAATACCGAGGAGTAGGTGCTCTCCTCGAAGGATGAATCAGCCGCGAGATGATTCCGAATGATTATACCGATGGCGATGACGACGATGACGCCAACAAGGGGGACATTTCCCAAACGAGATCGTATTGAGTTTTAATAAAATATATATATCGCGTTGCTCTTTACGCGTATATAAAAAAACAATGCTGACGTCTATCGAACCCCGCGCGTATTACGGCCTTACCTTGTGGTTTCGTCGTCTCTCTCTATGAGTAAACTCTCTCGGCGCATCTGTGCCTCTCTCACTCTCGCTCACTCCTTCGCTCTCTCAGGTATATATATATTAATAATGACTTCATCGACGACAAATTTCATATCGAGATTACATAAAAAAACTCAACATATATATAATGTATAATACAAGCTCGCTCGATGATCGAGAGCTGCTCTCCGTGGAGAGTCGAACGTAGGTATATAATTGACGCGGGCGGCCGCGACGCGTCATTCGTGTCAGTTCCCTCCCACTCGTCGTCGTCGTCGTTATACTCTTATCATTATCTCTCGCTCACTCATGTTGGCTTGTGCGAATGGCCCAATGAAATACGTTCACTGCTGTTGCTTGCCCGCCGCAGCAGCTCGGCAGTGCTTCCCGGCCAAGTAAGGTAAAAATCATTGGAAATCGCTTGCGCCGAGCGCGAGGAGAGAGATACGTGTGCATCATTACCCCCACCTTTTAACGAGCGCATATATATACACATACATATGCACACATGCTGCGGAGACACACAGACTCGGCAGCAGCAGTATCGAAGAGAACCTCGATTCTCTTATCTCCTATCTTTCTTTTCTCTGTTTCTCTCGCTCTCTCCTTCTTTTCTGCTCGACCAGAGCTGCAGCAGCGGCAACAGCAGCAGCAGCAGCAGCAGTTGTGTATATAGTTCTTTCTCTCTCCTCCTCCTCCTACTCGCTCTGGCTCTTGAGCGCAAAACGAGCCAAGAGAGTTCAAAGCAGTAATAGTATACAGAGACAGCAGCAACAGCAGCTTGCTCGCCTCGAACGAGTGGGGATAAGAAGAGACAGACGAGAAAAAGTAAAGGAAGGGACGGGTACCTCCTTATTTGGCAGGGCCTCTCTTATCAGGTTTCACGCGACGACGTTCCTTGGCTATCTCCTTCTTTCTCTCTCTCTCTCTCTCTCTCTCTCTCTCTCTCGCACTCTCTCGCTCGCGTATGCAATGACTCTCTTTTATATTCTCTGCATCTGGCAAAAGACAGTTTTTATCACGCGCTCCCCAACACATTCATATACAGGCATGTAACATTTATCGGCGGATACACTTATAATATTATATTTGTATGTGTATCTCTCGGTATATAGCGTTGCGTTATAACATTGATACGCGCAACCTGCCAGCCTCAGCTTTAGCAGCAGCCGCCGCTGCATTATTTCGAGTTACATTATAGAGGAAATAAATAATATGATTATTCAATTTATCGTAATGCAGCTGCAGCTGCTGCCGCTGACGACACGATACCGATTTTCAAATCAGGTTGATGCGGAATATTTAATAATAGATTCAGATTATCGCTCGCTCGTTCGCACACGCACACAGTAAGACACATCGACAACGGCAGCGGCACTGACTATATATCTTTTATATTATAATCCCCGCGAGATGACAGAGATCGTTTCTAATCTCGTATACACCTTCTTTTTTTTTCATTTCGTTCCGTCTCTCCGCGAGCTCTCCGATATCTGTGCTGCTGCTGCTGCTGCGTGTGATGCAACAGCGAAAAACTCGCGCGCGCGAGAAAGAGAGATCGAGGCACACACAAATGCATTATACCATTATCATGATCGGCCGCGTGAATACATCCATTTGCCGGCCTCTCGTGCGCGCGCGCGCGCTGTAAACGAGGAGGAAGGTGGTGTGGGCGACGCGCTATATACTATACGAGCGATATGCATTTATGTAAAAATGAACTTGATTTTGTAACGATAGTATATTAGCCGGTGTGTACTGCGTGTGCATCGTGTGTCCGCTCGTGCTCGTCGCATTAATTGGTCAATCATTATCATCATCATCGTCGTCGTTGTACTGTACGTGCACACAACAACAAAAAAAAAGAAGCGCGTTCGGTCATATGCACGCTTTATTACTCTGATAATGATATTTCTTCTTCCTTTTTTTTTCGTAACGGCTATTGTTTATTCAGTCAGGCAGGCAGCAACAGTGGTATATGGACTTTCACGTGGTCGTTTAAATAAATGCAAGCGGCAGCAGCAGCAGCAACAGCAGCATAAAACTAAGGCGGAGATGAATCGAGCGAAGTGCATAATTAATATCCTCTCTTTATGATTTTGTGTCAAGGAGTGTGCAGATATTATGCATATGTTTCGTATATCCGATGTATATCTATATGGATAGCGATGCTGCCGCTGCGCGCACCGATTTATTTTGCAATCGTTGCGCCGATACATATAGGCAACGAGAGAGAGACGCACATACACACACACACACACACACATAGACACACTACTTCCTACAAGGAAATACGTGAAGTCATTGTTCCTTCTGTCTTTCTTTCTGCCTGCTTGGCTATGTGCGCGCGCGCTCAATCGCTGTCGTTTTAGTTTATGTGAAGCAACGTTTACCTTTAAATATATATCTTATAAAGAAACAGGCGCGCGCGCGCACGTAATGTCTGTCTTTTCTGGCCGCCTGCAGTGTGAATGCCTATAACATTAAGAGCTGCCTGCCTCCCCCCACCTCCCGCTCCAACATTAAAATACATAATAATATACACATGCATATAATATGTATATATATAAATACGGTAGGATTGACCTGATTTAGGGTCAATTGCATAAATATCAATCTCGATTACTTTTAGCATCAAAACCCGCGCGCGCCCGCGCCGCCGCTGACGCGAATGATTACGCGATATTGCTCGATTTCTACACGAGACTTTTATATACACAACACACACAAGCACATAACATTAAGCCAGGCGTGTGATGTATTTTATATCTATCCCGTATCTCTGCCTCTGGTGTATTATAATAATATAAGCAAATAAAGCCAACGCCAGATTTTAATGCATCTGCGTGTATATCGTACACGCGAGGCGAACATAACGCGCTCTTCCTTCCGCTGTATAGCCCATGGGCGCAGCAGCATCAGCAGCAGCAGCGCGAAATATCATCTGCTTTCGATTTCTCGCTCTCGTATTTCCAAAATATATATTATAACGCCGCTCGGCTCAAACGGGACACGCTGCTGTGTGCGCCTATATCATATCGTGTTATATTTTGGTGCGCTCCGTTATCTCGCAACACAACGACGACTCGTCGACGACGACGACGACGACGACGACCAAGAAGACAAAAAACCTTGAAAAATCTCGGGAGCGCAGACGGGCGAGAGAGTCTCGGAGCAGCAGCAGCATAAGTGTCGCACGATGTTATATACATCGGAGATGCTTCGCCTCGAGAATACGAGCGAGAGAGAGTTTAAATCTGTCCTATACGCGCGGCGTTTGTGTGCGCTACCGCTGCTACTGCTGCTGCATCGTTATCACGTCTGGTGGGTCTGGTAACACAAACTTAGTAGCCGTGTTGCGCCATCGCGTCGAAAAGCTCGCCGCACTCCGTCTTATATACGCACATGCACTCGCACACAGATAGAGAAGATCGTCTCTCTTTTTGTGCAGTAGTAGTAGTTGTAGTAGTGGTAGTCATTTAAAAATAGCCAACCGCCGCCCCATCGCGCGCTTTGCGAGAGATAAGCTAAAGTTAACGCGCCCCGGCTACCGCCCGCCGACTACTACTACTACTACAACATGCGCGGCGACTCTCTCTCTCTCTCTCTCGCTACATGCGACGAGCACGCCTAAAATTGCATGTAATGTATATACGAGCCAGCGGCGGTGCTCTGCGACGAGAGTCTCTCTTTATAAACGCACGCACATGAAATGTGCATTATTATAATGTGTCGCGGTCCTTTTAACACCTCGACACAATGTTGATACTATATATATACTATACCCGAGAGATACATGTTGTGTACATGCTTGAAGGATGAAGATGTATCGTTCGTTTTTTTTATCCTCTCTTTTTTTCTTTTTGCTGCTTGCAGGTAAGCAATGAAGACAAGTTACCGCCGGTCATATGCGGCCGCTGCGTCTCGAGGCTAGAAGCGGTGGAGAAGTTTCGGCTGACCGCGCAAAAAGCCGAAGACTTGCTCAAGACGTACGTCGAGGAGGCCAAAACAATGAACTCACAAGATGAAATGGTAAGCGTTTTTCTTTTCGCATTTATAATAATATGTATAAAAGTCTTCGTTTTTCGACATTTACATTGTGTATATCAAACGTCGTGTACTTTGCTTCCTTTTCAATCGCTTCTCTCTCTCTCTCTCTCTCCGCTTCTGCCTTCGAAGAAAAAAAGGTGCAGATTCGTTTAAGAAGGAAGTGCTTTTTGCATTTACTTTATTTTTATTTTATTTTTTTCTCTCTCTTTGCTTGCTTGCTCGCTTCTCGTTTGTAATTCATCTTTCGCCTCCCATTCGTATTTACTCGTGTATGTATAATAATGGGCATAATACGTTCGTTTTCATTGATTAAAAACGGGAAGAGCGCCTCTGCGTGTACTACCACTGTACCGCTGTTGTAGTTTACCAGCAGTTCTCTGGCTCGCCCGCGCCGCGTCCAAGAAAAATCTCGTGAGAAATTATTATAATATACGCACAACGTGTTATATCGCACGCATGATGCCTCTCAAACAGCGTGCGTACGTACATAAGCGCGATTTCAGCGAAAACGCGTCCAAGTCCCGAGATTCGAGTGAAAAAAATATTATTCATCGATTAACAGAGCCTTCCTAAAATAATAATAAAAATTCTGAAATCGCGCGTACGTACGATACGACGCCTTTATTAACTCTCCGGCGTATTATAATATAATGTATCGCGCGATACTACGCTAGGCTACATAAGACGCGCGCGCGCGCGCACACACGGCATTCATTCAGTGATTGTAATGAAATTCAAGGTGACCGCGATATCATAACGCCGCCGAGCTCACGCACCTTGAAGGTACATTATAAAAATACATACATATACACGTGTATTTTTTTCATTTCGCTTTTCCCACGTGACTCATTCGATAAAAAAAAATAAGAAAAAAAAATTACGTGTGTATATAATATGTATTTATATTTGTATCTCCGCTGCGTGCCACGCACTTGGCGTATAATAGCGCCGCGGACCTACGTAATCGCAGGCGCATTGCTAGTGTGTGTGTGTGTGTCCACCAACGGATTAACGATAGCGCGCGTGTACACAGATTTTCACGCGTCGTCCCTCGGTTGACGCATTTTTCAATTCCTCGATATGTACGCGACGCGAGAGATTCGAATTTTCGGCGCGTTTTTTTTATTCTTGGATCTCTTTTTCCTTCGCGAAGGATCGTTAAAAACTCATTAATCTCCGTTGTTAATGATTGCACACGAATAATGAGTGGGATACTATTCCGTAACACGTTGGTAAAAGTTCTCTAACGAAATCAAAATTAAAAAAAAAAAAAGAGAGGCAGCAAAATCGAAGGCGTTTGCAAGCACTTAACGGATACACAGGTGCATTATGGTCGTAGAGAGGAAATAGGCGTTTTCAGACATCGTATACCCAAATCGTAAACACGAATTACTTATGTATTAAAGTCGACCGAAACAGCGATAAGAGAAATCATTTCACACAACAATCGAAGTTTCTTCTCTTTGATAAACTTGGAATGTACGAGAGGTGTGAAAAAATCCCAGTTACGACGGACACTCGGTAATTAATTCAAAATTAATCACGAATACGTAACTGTGACTGCTATACGGCGTAGATACGGAGGGATTAACGCGTTTTTGATAAGTGCGGAATTATTTCTTTTTTTGCTTTTCGAGGCGTTGTTGTTGTTCAAAGCCGTGAGATTACAGTCATTGACCCGCATCTGCGATACAGATACGAGGCACGTACTAGACCCAAAACGGAGCCGTCTCTTTAAATTCCGAATATTTTTCCATTACTACTTATCTGTGACGTAACGAAACGTATTATACGCACGCATATGTCGAGTGAAAGCACACGGCATTAGGGATTATCTCTCTGGGGCTCGCGACGAAAGCTGAGAAATCACCAAATTGTGATACGCATCTGATTACAATGCATAAACGTGCAGTAACATAAATCGGGTGCAGAGATCTTATGTCATCGTTTGGGTCTTCGTGTGTACTTTTTCTCTCGGCTTGGTTACCCCGCAACGGAAAGAAAAAATGGTTCAATTGAACGCCCCCTAACCGTCAGCGTAAAACATTTCTGATATACGATTGCGTATACCAAATACACGATACGAATGATCATCCTGCAGCCTCGTGCGTGTACGAACTCCCCACTCGCGCGACATTAGCTATCTAACTGTGTATTTTCTACATATCGCAAAACGCTTGGCAATCGCGCTGCTCCTTAAACTTTTTCAAACTCCGCGCGTTCGATTAATCGGCCCACATTTCGACTGTGCACGAGCTGCTCTATTTTTTCCACGGAGTTTTAATTTTTTTTTTTCCGCGATGCACTGCACTTTTAAACACGGTTGTCGAAACCCGCACCGCAGCGCAATTTCGCTTTATCCGCGATTGCGAATCGATATACATGTACGATATATTTAAGTATGTATACAAATTTAAATGTATCTCGGTATGTGTATACATACGTGTGCGTACCAACACGCGCGTCTGTTTCTCTCTCTCTCTCTCGGTGCAGTGTGTATACATACACACAGACACACGAACTGATTTCAATTGAAAGTTTTTCGGTACGTACACACATCGATATCTCCATGCACGCGCGCGGCTAACGCTCTGCAGTGTGTTGTGTATGTATACATCGAAAATTACGCAACAATAAATGCGCCGCTGTTGCTGTATATATATATATATATACAACATGGCACACAGTGTCGGCCACTACTGGCGCGCGGTGCACAGTAGCTGCTGCCTGCCAGTGCCAGTGCCAGTGAGCTCTCTCGCGAACGGCAAGGACTATATAGCTACTAACTCCACTCGTGCCTCTTTTTCTCTCCCTTACGGTGCACCACACACACACACATACACACACACTGTATTTATAAACAAGAGAGACAGAGAGAGATTATGCGCTATATATATAGCGCAGAAACGGCGGCGACGACGACGACGTCCAAGCTTTATGCTATAGAGAATTACGAGGCTCTCTCTCTCTCTCTCTCTCCCGCGAGCCGCCGAGTTGAGCCAAGCGAACGAACGCGCGGGTATACATAATGAGGCTCTCGATGGCTATCTTATCGACAAAGCACGGCGGCAAGCAGCGGTACGCTTTGAAAAAGACGGCAAAACGGCACGGGCAGCAGCAGCAACTCTGCACAGCGCGGCGTTCTCTCTCTCTCTCTTTCTCTCTTGCTGCTATACGCTCGCCTCTCTGAGAAAGGACATGCACACACAGACACACACGTAGAGCACATTTACAAACGTATATATAAGAGGCATACATTATATGTGAGATCACCGCGAAAAAGAGAGAGAGAGAAACTCTTTGACGACGATGCTTGCTGCTGCTGCGTACGTGTAAACACGCGTCGTCGACTCCTTTTCCCTAATGATAAGGATGACGTATAGGTCCACGACGATCGTGTGTCATATTTTTGGGTGAAAGTCTCTGAAACGATCAGAGAAAGAAAGAGCAAAGCCCCCGCGCGCGGAGGAGATATCTCTTCGTGTGGTCGCTCCGAAAAACTTTTCGCGCAATTCGTGCTGCATTCAAAGCAGTATATTATATTCCCTTATGCAGTCATTACATATACATTGCTCCTGCTCGAGAGCTGCCGAAGTCGCGGAGAGTAGCGAACGTGCGAATGTGTTTGTTTGTATGTGTGCGCGCTTGTATTTGTACATAATCGCGCATGCACTCGTGCGCTGCTGCTGCTGCTGCTGCCGCTGTTGAGTGCAGCTATATAGACACCGCGCGCACGAAAGAGCGAGAGAGAACCGAAGGTTTTGCTATCAAAAATGGAGTGAAAGTAGTATCCCCACCGAGCGCCACGCGGCTCACACAATCCTCTCTTCGTTCGGTCGTCGTCGTTGAACTCTCTCATCTTGGGTATTTGCGGCTCGGATAAAGTTTGAAGTATTTTATGTACTCGCTCACTCATGCACACACGTATACATATACACGTACACATTTACAATTCGGTATCATGCGGACTTGCTGCATATGATGTTGTGTTGTGTAATTGCTCGATCATCATCGTCGTCGTCGTCGTCGTCATTATCCCTCCCTTCCACCGCGATGCACTTTGTTCTTCGGCTTATCTCTCGCGTATATTTATTAGGCAAACCGATACGAGCGTGTTCTTTTTTTTTGCTGATGCTGCTGCTGCTGCTGCTGCCGCTGTTGCTCGAGCGCGCGGGTTTTTTTCGCGCATTTTTAAGTAATTAAAACCGACGCGCGACCAATCGCAGCGAACGAGCTCGTCGGAGCTGCCTCGTAACTCTTTCATTTTCTCCATCTCTCTCTCTGTCTCTGTCTGCCTCTTCATTTCTCTTTAATCGCGTATTATTCCAACGCGATATTTTTCTCGCGTAAAAACGTTTCGTTGCCTATGGGCGATCGGTCACACCTGTGGCCGTAAAAGCCGCTTCGACGTCGTGCGTCTATCTGCTACGTGTGTGTGATGTGCATCACAATGCGCAACGCGATAAGCGCAACCGCTCGTCGTCGTCACATTTTACGTGCGCAGCACACATACAATTCATAGAGCTCTAGCTCTGCGACCTCGATACACATGTACACTTTTATATTCTCTAACTCTTCAATTCCATGCGAAATGCACACGTATTATATGTACGTATCCACCAGTACTAGCTGCTGCTGCTGCTACTACTACAACATTCATGCGAACGCAACACTAACAGCGTCGTAGTAAGCAGCAGCATCAGCAAAAAATTCTCCGCGAGCATGTGTCTGTCTCTCTGCATGTGTATGTATGTGTGCTGCACCGTACGCTTAGAAACGAGTAAAAGAGAGAGACAAGTGGTTCGGTTATCAGAAGCGCGCGATCGACCTGTGTCCGTGTGTTCGTCTGTGTGTGTGTGTGTGTGTGTGCGAGCATGTATGCGACACGTGAATGTGTTTGTATGTAAGTTTATATGCGTGTGTTCGTTTGATGTCTGCACATTCCCGTATCTATGTGTAATACCACCACGAATATATATATATCAGTGTTGTATTCGCGTGTGTGTATGTGAGAGCTCGCGATCGCGAGTACCTACTAGCGTTGTTGCATCATTACATGCGCGTACGTACGAATATATACTGTACTCGGAAGAAACACTTTATACGGCGCTGCTACTGCTGATACGTGCAACTTTGAAAAAAAAAAAATAACATAAAACAGTAGCGCGCGCATGCAGCGAAGATTTTTAATTTTTTTTGGCAGTATTAAAATAGAGAGAGAGAGAGAGAGAGAGAGAGAGAGAAAGAGGAAATACACTTTTCTTGTTGCCCATTTTTTTTATGTTTGTTGAGCGTCGAGTGGTCGCGTACGTGCGCAACAGGTACCCCATGTGCGCGCGAATCTTCTGAAAAAAATGAGATGCGAAAAAAAAAAACAACAAAATATGTATATGAGGAGGTAAAACTACGGAGCAGGAAGTCGAGTCGGTTGAGCATCGTTTCGGGTATATATCTGCTACAGTACTGCGCTGCCGATGCGCAGCGCGCCGCGATCGTTTTCTTTGTGCCTCCGGTAAACGCTGTGAAGTGTATACAGCGAGTCTATCTTGCTCTCCTTAAGGGTATACCGGAGAACTGAATTTCGATGAACTTTCCTTCCTCTTCTTGCCTCTCGAAAGCCAATATCATTTTTATGTTAAAGAGATACGTCGAAAAAAATAACAGCAACGTGGATTCTAATGCGCCATTTTTCTTTTTCTTTTGACGCAGGAACAAAAGCTGTCAAAGATCACCAGTTCGGGTGAAGAGGAACGTTTAAGGGATATCGATGAGCCGTTCAGTAATGATTTGCCAAAGCAAGAACCAACAAAGTTGGAAAACTCAACAGAAGACGTGCTCATGAAAACCGATGTCCATGTGAAGGAAAAAGCAGAAGAAAAAGAAGCGCCACACAACGAAAAGAAAGAGTCCCCGAGGCCGGGGTCGAGTCCAGTGGCACCAACAGACGAAGAGCCCAGCGAGAGCAGAGCGAGCTACACAAAAGTTTCGCCAGCGCACGAAACTGACTCGAGAGGAGAGCAAAATCTGGGAGTAGTCGAGTACCCTCCGAGCCCCCTCCAGACGACGAACGATATCAACATGATGGACACCTCGTCGGTGGACGATTCCGATCCTGAGAGATTGGAAATCGAGGAGGAGGACGACGAGGAGCCGCCCCAAATACTGCCAGAGGTCACGATCAAAATCGAGAATGGCCACGAGCAACAGCAACAACCCTTGAACAAGAAAGCCAGGATGGCGAACTACAACACCAATGGCATGAAGAAGGTCCTGTCGCTTAAGAACGACAACGCGGCCAACAGCAATTCCAACAACAATCACGACAGTGTCATCAAGCCGGACATGTTCGGCGGCCGCAACAACGGGGCGCAGGAAGCCGACGTTGAGACGACGAAATTGTGGAACGCCCTCGCAAGGTAATGCATCGCGATAACGACTCTGCTTTTTCCTCCTCCTACCCCCTTTCGCGATTACAACCGTTTTTACAATTTCCAATCGTTGCCTTTTTACAGTAACAGAAACATCGAGGTGACGCGGACCAACGGCGACAAGCAGCATCCCATCCTGCCGATGGCCAACAACAACGGCTTCGACATGGCCGAGCTCATGCAGTCGTACATCGGCGCGCGCATGCTCTCCAGCATGACGCCGCTGCAGCAGGCCATAGCCATAGCCGCGCAGAAGGCGGCGCTCGCCGGCGGTATCGCCCTGACCAAGGACAACAAAATCTTCATGGACTCGCACTCGCACCAAATAGCCAACGCTCTTGCCCAGCAGCAACAGCGTAGCTTACAGGTAAGCATCGGAGAGTATTATAACGATAGTCGCGCGTGACAGCAGCAGCCGGCTTCTGTACGATGCTGCTGCTGCTGTATTATTAATATTCCCGGGGATTGATTGGTTTTTCCTGGAAGCCGCACTAAGATACTTTATAAGACTGATAGATTTTTCTACTCTTGTGCGTGAAAAAGTCGCAAGTCATGATTTTTTTTTCTCTCTAACTCTCCCGAATAATCAACTGATTAACTGTAGGCCTTTGTCGTTTTTTGAATTTTTCAATAAGTAGAACGCGCGTGATTTTATCAAAAGCACTTGTAACCATTAGTTGCAGCTCTCCGCGTGCTGCTGCTACTGCTGCTCGCCTTTTCCATTTCTTTTGTTTTTCATTAATAAAAATGACGAAGTATATCCTTCTTAACGAGACGGCTCGTGCTCGATCCATATTGTCGCTTCGTCGAATCTACAACTTACCATACGTAATCAAGTCTTTAAACTGGCCCCCGCTTTGTAGCATTCGTGGCAGCGGCAGCAGAGCATTTGTCCCTAATTTTTTTCTCTCTCTTTTTTTCGGACGTGTACACGTTAACGTTAAAGTTTAAAAGCAAAATAGACCTCTGCTACAAGCGCGCTCGGTAGTACACCCCCACACACACACACGCGCGCGCGCACGCGGTGTCCGATAGAATCGTTGCCGAGTAGAGAGCACAAAGGAAAAGTAAGGCCTGCTGCTGCTGCTGCTTTAGCCCAGGAGAGAGAAACTTGTTGAATGGACTTGCACACGCGTATGTGTGTACTCGTGTGTATGTGCGTACGCATACAAGCTCGCGTTCTGATGGACTGGAATGTCTATACACGCACTTTTTTCAGGGATTGAATGTGCTGAATCTTTGAAATTATGCGCTCGGTGCGCACACCCGCGCGCACCGAGCACACATTTATTTAGATGTCGTTGACGCGCAACCGACTGTGTTTTATATATATTTATTTCGTATAAGCGAGCTCGACGTATTAAATTGCGCACTGCACAAGGTGCAGCAAGCGCACTCGGATAACAGAAATGAACAAAAAAAAAGAAAGAAATATACAACGAATATAATAATCGCTGCGACAGGCGTATTTCTCGAGGACAAAAGGAGATTTCGGGTATACGTTCTCCTTCCTTTGTTGTTTCAGTCGGTCTTGTGATAACGATGATCTAGCTAATTATTCTTCCGAGAAATAGCACGAGCCATTATTTCGTGGATCTCGCGCGCGAACAAGGCCTTTATATACATATTGTGATAAGTGTTGAGCTGGCTGTAGGAGGAACAAAAAAATAACATAATAAATTCGTCTCAGTCTTACGAGCTCGAAGCGTAGATACGGACTATAATAATGTATTAAAAATCAAAACTGCTCTCCGTTATACATTATATAAAGAAGCACATAGGCGAGGACAAACACTTGTAATAATCGAGATGGACATTCCGATATCCGGCGTGACTTTTCGAAACGAAAACCCACACATGCGTATGCGAACGCACATATTCATACAAGTTGGTATAATACAAGTATGTATATCAAGGTGGTGCGGCGCGCAGCGCATTTACATTATTATCGTTGTCATTCTCCTGCGAAATAGTAAAAATGAAAACGTCGAAAAATCCCCCGGGCCCATTCATATCATGCCGTACAATAACAATACATTGTCGCTGCTTCTCGTCTCTATGTATAAAAATGCGAGGCCCAATAGGTCTTATACAATGCGCTCATCTCTCTCGCTCGTTCGGCGCTCCATTATCTCTGGCTCATTCACGGCTGCTGCTGCTGCTGCTGCTGCCGTGGCGAAAAAGAAAAAAGAAGGAACATTTGTATAAATCTGGAATAGCGAGCGAAATGTAGGAGAGAGAGAGAGAGAGCGAAAAAATTTCCTCGAAACCGTAAAAGGCGCAAAATCTTACTATCATCTATAAAAATCCCCTTGGTTCCGATACACACGCACTAGGCACAAATACGGAGCAGCATCGGCGGTGGCGGCAGCAGCTAACAGCGGCTTAAAAATTTTTCTGCGCCGGAAAAGCCGGACAATAGGTGCGTGCTGCTGCCTACGGGGCCCCCGAAAGTGTCTTACAAAAATCTCCTGAGACTTGCGGACAATAATATACCAATATCTTTCGTCGTGCTGATCTTGTATCTCTCTACACGTGCGTGTGTTAGTTTGTGTGTGTTTGTGCAGATATAGGTACTACGCGCATAAAAGTATGAAAAATTTTCGGTTCCACGAATGTCTCAGGTACACACGGGCGCGCAACATATAATACCTATCGAAGAGCAGAGAGCGAGCAACTAACAGCAGCGCGGCGACGAGCGGAGGGGACATTGCCGAGCGAAAAAAGATATACTTACTACAGCACAAAAGCGCTTATAGCATTCGGAATCCTTTGAAAATTTCGTTCGGAGAGACTTATCTTGGAACATCTGTTAACAGAAACTCACACGCAGACCTTCGTCTCTCTCTCTCTCTCTCTCTCCTCCTTTTTTCGCCATGGCTACCTTTTTTTCTTTTCTCTCTCTCTCTCTCTCTATCTCTCTCCTCTCTTCGCTCATGAGTTCGAAGAAGCGAAGAAGAGAGTAAATCTCTTCTTATCTGCCGTGTTTCTCTCCGTCCTTTTGATTATATTATACGCGCGCGTGTTATTGTACCATTAAATACGTAGACGATTATACACAATCACGGACGAATCGCGTTATTTTGGAAATTCTTAGTCACTCTTTGATTTGTTATTTTTTCTGTCGTTTGTTGTTCTTTTAATTTTTTTAAGCCATGACGCAACTACCAACGAAAGCCCCAGAGAAGAATTCACTTTCTTTCCCGGTAAAAATGATAACGTGATAAAGTCTGGGGAATCAAGGCTATAAATATATATAAATTCTTTTTTTCAAATGAACGGGGAGAGATGATCTCTCGTGGTATGGAGAGCCCCTCCGGTACGCGCGTGTTTGTGTGTGTAGTAACCTCGATTGCTGATCGATAGGTCTGGTATAATGACCTGCGCAATCATATATTAAATTTACTCACAGGATTGTCTTCTTTGAAAAGTCGCGATATGCGTATGTGTGATTATCGACTTTCTCTGGTTGGTGATTAATTTTTTCACAGCTTCGTGTGGTGCTTGCCTCATACGCGCATAGCACGGTGGTATGTCGTACAAAATGCTCCCGATGTTAAAACCTCGACGCGATGCTTTATCAAAATCGACCATTTTTTCTCTGTCTCTCGCTCTTTCCATTATAATGAGATTTTATAGATCGACGAGAACACGACTGGCCTATGAGATTTTCAAGGGAACCCGACGCGCGGAATCTCCGATTCTCCGATGAGAACAGATTGATCGGGACGATAACGACGTGGACCGTGATTTTATATATATAACATTATAATACATTGACCAGTGATCCAGAAAAGTCTGTCTTACGAATTATCGGGCCGCCTTATCCGCGCACTCAGCCATTCATAATCACTCATATTATAAACCTACGCGGCGTGTGAATATATAAATATGATATCGCGGGCCAGTATATAAGTACTCAGAAATGTAATCAGTCAAATAAAAATATAAATACGAATCTCGGGATATTTTAATTTCTGCTCTGTTTTTAATTTTAATTTTTTCTTTTTCACAATCGTCATCTGTCATACTGCTGTGGCGGCGGGCACCCAAACGTTAAAACCATGACGTGATCCGTGTAAACTTTATTAACGTACGTTATAATTTATAAAGCAATATGTGCCGAAGTGAATGAGAGAATCGCGCGCAGACAGAGGCGAGCGCGAGAAGAAGAAGAGAGAGAGAGAGAGAGAGAGAGAGAGAGAGAGAGAGACAGACAGAGAGAGAAAAAAATTGCTGCTCGCATGACGCATTATCAGAAACAATATCCCGTTATATCGGTTATTCGCCCGATACGGTTGCTTCGCCAACCATATACACATGCGTGTGCGTACATATATATATCGCACGTCGTTACAATAATATAATACATTATTATACATTATACACAAAACGAAACGAGAAATCCGGAGCGTACATAATTTTATTTTCAAAGAGAATCACACATAAATATAATATACAAATATATATGTATGTATTATGAGCATCTATAATGTCGAAGCAACGTGTATTACACGATCCGCAAAGTCTGTGCAATATTATTCCTCTATCGCCGTGTTCGCTCGCTCGCTTACTTCTCTCTCGCTCGCGCTTTGCGATGTGATATACAAAAGGGTCTCTCTCTCTTTTTCTCGCTCTTTTTTCGGGGGCCTTCGCTTCCTCCTTTCTTATATCTATTATCTTTAAAAGAGAGCCCCACATGTTTGCGCTCGAGCGTGTGCTCGCGTATGTGTGTATGTGTGTGAGTGTGTATACCTGCGCTGCTGCACGAAGGCAGGTGGGATATTGGCTACCACCGGCTTCGATTTTAAAGAAGTAGGGATGCTCGTTTCTTCTTTCTTTGTGCCAACAGCGCGCGGCGCACACGGCACATATATGTTAGTATATATATATATATATATCGAGAAGGACTCCTTATGGGATCTTCGGTTTCCCCCCTACCTTTCCTGTGTGCAGTTACATGTGTATGGGTATACACACACACAAACACACACCACCAGGACGAGTGCCCATCCGCGGCGGCACACGGTGATTGCGCACTTAAGTCGCGTTCACAGCGCTGCGCTGATACCGAGAGCGGCGGCGACGTCTGCCCAGGATTTATTATTTCAACGTGTATTAATCCTCCATTTATGAGATTGCGTAATTCTGCGTTGTTTTTTTCTTTTCGTACTGTTAATGCGCGCACGCACACACACTTTAAGTCACTTCAAAGAGTATAAGGAGAGGAGAGATGATTACGCGACCAATGGAACGTTACACAATGACAAAGCGTTCCGTGTGATACTACGTTATATTATTCTTTGGGCATTTTTTTTGGAAAGCTCCGGATCGCCGTGAGCGTAGAAGTACTTATCGTTTGAAAATCGTAACCTTGAATGATTACAATATCACGCAATTAACATACAGCTTCTAAAAATCATCTCTTTCTCTTAGCTCTCGACGCTACTCGTATCTATTTATCTCTAACTATAAAAACACGATGTTTTCTTAAGCTGCGAAAATTGCTTGCGCACGCGGTGAAATTTTTACGTCACGTAATAATATATATTATATATCTGTACATATGAATCCGCGGCGGCGGCTCCTCGTATAGCCGCTTACGCGCTGTACGTATGTACGGTGTGAGGCCAATGATTCATTGTTGCACGTGTTTCTCACATTATGTTACCCTTCGGCAAAAATGTGAACTCGGCTTTACGCGCCGCGGCGTGAGAGAGCACAGAGCGCAGCGATACACAAGCTGCTGCTTGCCTGCTGCTGCTGCCGTTGCTGCTACCGATGCTCACCTGACCTGGTCTCTCTCTCTCTTCTCTCTTTCTTGCTTATCGTCCGCACGTCCTCTTTCTTCTCCTTTTATACCCACACACACATAAGTGTATACGTGTTTCTGTACGGTAAAAGGGAAGCCTTCTTATCTTTCGGTTATACGGTTCTCGTCCTTATTCGGAGCTCAACTACTACTACTACTACTACTACTACTACTACTACCACTTCTACTACTACTACTGCTGCTTTGCCGCCGCGCGCCTCTTCGATGTTTCGCGGAGAACGATTAGCTAAACTTGATCCTGTTTCTTTTCTTTCGCTTCTCTTCTTTTTGCCCTTTTTCTTCCTCTCCTACCTTTCTCTCTCTCTCTCTCTCTCTCTCTCTCGCTCAATGTTGTAGGAGGAGAGGATGAATATGCTCGAGTTTCGATTGTGTATTATGTAGTCCTTTTTGCTCCAGCTCCGAAGTATACCGGTGTGCGCGCGCGTGTGCATGTGTGTATGTTTGTATGTATGTATACGAGAGAAAAAAACAACGAAAAAAACAACTTTGAGTGAGTGAGTGAGTGAGAGGCCATTATGACGATAAAATGTATTACAAACTGGTCGTTGAGATTATTTTCGGGGGCCCTCCCCGATCTTATTATACGGGGTCTTTTTTCCAGGAGCCGCGCCGATGTGTTTGTACACAAGCATTTTACATAATGTATCAATACTTATTAAATACACCCATTACGAGAAATCATACTCCATTTTTCTCGGGTTCCCTCCCTCCCTCTCTTTTTTAATGCTTTTGTGCTCCTTATCTCTTGTCTATATGCCCAGCGTCAAGTTATGTTTATTCAGAGCCAACATGTCGCGCGCGCACACGATGTTTGTACATCGTAGGCGTGTGTGTCATGTTGTGTGCTCTGGCTACTACCTAAATCAACATTTGGAATATTCAAAATTTCGTCCCTCTCTCTCTGTCTCTCTCTCTTTTCTCTCATACCATTACACTCGTACGTACAAGCGCGCGGCTTTACACGAATGTCCATCTGCTACTGTCTTCGTTATTATATTAGGCTCCAGCGGTCTCGATTTTTCACAATGTTTCCGTGTATTATTTGCTCGAGGACTCGTCTCGTGTCCCCGCGACTCTCTTCGATTATACATACATGACAGCGAGCTTACATTATATAGGCACATGAGACAAAAGAGACGCAGGAGAGAGGAGAGAGACGTGGGTAAAAAATGAAATAAAAAAAATAAAATAAAAATAAGAAATCTTTTTACGAAATTTACATAGAGCGTTATCCATCACGCGCAAGCCGTACTCCGCAGAGAGGCTATCTATCAAATCGCCTGTTATATTGGCCCATATAAAGAGCAGAGAGCGGTATCTATTGGTTCCGTGAATTAACTTATTGATATTTCAAGGTCCTTTAATATTGGATACGTATGGGTACGCGATACACAACGCAGCAGCCGCCGCCGCTGCTTTTTGCCCACTATATGTATACGAGTATTATGTATAGCTTTATATACCTTGCGGTGAGCGTCAATTTTTTTTTCTTTCTTTCTTTCCTTCTGATTAAATGTATCATTATCGTGGAAAAAAAGGCGCACGCGAAATACTACTCCACTCCAGGCCTGTTAAGAATGTGTGCGAATTTAAGGAATCGACTTTACAACGTAGGTAGGTAGGCAAGAGAGAGAGATAAAAATGCGAAGGTATACTGGTTTACCATCGATTTCTATGATTCGGCTTTTACGAGTTATTCGGCGAAATATCGTGCATCATCGGGTTCCGCGTCTACGTCTTAACATTCCTTATCTGGCGCGAGCATGCTGGTATTATAAAAAAAACTGACTCTGAATTTTCACGTGATTCGTAAAAATTTTTATACGTACGCGCGCAAACAGTTTGATGATCACGCAGCAGCTCTCTACGGCTCGCATTTTGATTTATGATAAAAAGAAAAAGAAGACCACTGCCGCTATCTTGCGAGAATCTAAATTAAAAATTCAAAATGTTAAGCCTGGACCGGGCGTGGGACAGATGTTCGTCGATATCGTATTGCCAGAATAACGCTCGTCGCTCGGTTATTTGATAACAGCTGATAAGTTCGTATTTCGGAACAACGCAGCTGAAACTTGATTGCAGCATGATGAGCATATTTATATAGGGAATGAGCCGACGCAGCCGCACTAAAATCGAGAGCCGACGAGGTTTCCTTACGTTTATCAAAAAAAGCCATACTCTCACGAATATTAGCGTTCCAATATAAAGTACGGAAGTCGATGCATTGCGAGTTAAAATTTCGAGAAAAATATACACGAGTCACTGTGTTCGTGTTATCACGCAGAGCGAGTCGAGACAAGTGTTTGGTAGACCCGACAGATGTTCCACAAGCGATCGTGTGTGTGTGTGTGTGTATAAAGAAAAGTCGATGTCTCGAAGAAAAGGAAAAAAAAATGAAAGCGGTACTCGAGAGCATTACGATTACACGTTGTAACGAGCTCGAGCGCACTGTAGCATACTGCCTTTATCGTCTCAGCTTTTCAGGGATGAGTTTTCGAAATTACCCAAAGTAGATAAACAAATAAAAATTGGTCCACTCGCTCTTCTTCATAAGTAGTGTTAAGAAATCACTCGAATGAGAAAATCTCGAATTCGGGCAGACTACAAAAGCGGCCCGCTAGATCTCGCTCGCTCATTAGCATGAGAATTTGATCGTTTTTTTTTTCATTTTTTTTTGTTACTACATCTCAAAAGCCGCGCGCGTGGAGCACGTAAGGCTATTAAATAGCCATGCATCATTGATGAGAAACATCACCTCATCTTGCTCGGCGAAATCGGCACCAGATAAGATCGACGAAACGATTTTCAGAGATTTTCGTTCCAAGACTCCCGATTCTAGTTAGCGAAACATCTCAATTTTTCCTACGATTAAATTTGCTTCGAAAATGTAACAATGACCGAAATCTCATTGATTATTTGATTCACAGCAGGCATCGATGGACAGCAATCCATCGAGTCCCGCATCGACCGGCCGCAAAGAGAGCAAAGGCAGACGCAAGCAGAGCTACCCCAGCAAAGCCCCAACTACACCCCCACAGTCGTCGGAAGGCGATCATCAGCAGCCCATGCCTCTGCAACCGTCGTTGCAACAGCATCACCAATTCCCGCAGCAGACGCAGACTCAGCGCCGGCAGTCGAATTCCAGTGATGAGGTGGCGAACGATTACAGCAACTGGACAGTCGCTACTGTTAACAAGGGAGGAAAGGTCAGTAATTTTTTCCTATTTCAGATGAAATTAGAAATGTATTAGAAATGTATAGAAAAATTACAATGGCAAAGTAATCGTAGTAAATTAAGCAGCGATCAGTTGTATTGTTTACATTTAGGTCGTAAGATGACGAGACCAATTTGAGCCGTAACTCTTTGATGACACGAGAGATTTCGTTACTTTCAAATTAATTAGCGTGCATTAATCATTTTAATAGTAAATTTTTCCATCGTTCGTATTCAAATTTAAATTACACAGATGAAAAAGTAAAAAACCGCGAAGAAATTTTAAGTAGTCGTATCCAGCTGCATGGTTAAAATTTGAGTCACGATAACAGGAAATGGGACATGTTTGTCCCATGTTCAATCTTTGCAGAAAAAGGGGAGGCCGTGATCTGTGATTGTTTTTATGAAACCCTATTTTATCATGAAATGATGTTACACCAATATCAAAGAAAAAATTGACGTTCATTAATATTATTTTTCTCTTTTGCAGTACTATGATGACATGAAGCAACACAATGAAAATCTTCAAGCCTCTGCTATGGTAGGAATGAACTTGACTAGTACTAGCGGCGCCCTGGTGCCCCATAATAGCGACAGTAATTCTTCCTCCACTGCCGGGGGTAAGAAGATCGAGATGTCCTGCACAAATTGCGGTACCATGACCACTACCATATGGAGGCGCAATCTCAAGGGCGAGATGGTTTGCAACGCTTGCGGACTGTATTATAAATTGCACGGCATCAATCGTCCGGTCACCATGAGACGCGACACCATTCACACGCGAAGACGCAGACCCAAGGGTGAAAAGTCAAACAGCAGACAGCGAAGTAAGTGTTCCTTGGAGTTTTTATGCGCGCGCGTACGCAGCGTCACTTACAAAAACTCGAGTATATTTATACAAATTTTTGTTCGATCGTAGGGAGGAGCGAAGCAAACGCAATAATGGGCTCCCCAGCTCAAATGGCAGGGTTACCGCCGATGGAGCCCATGGATCAAGAAAGCGCAAATATGCTGGTGGCCCTCCGGTCCCAAATACAACCACACTTACTGCTAGCCGCAGCAATGACACAGAATCCAAACATGTCTAACCCATCCGCATCTATTAGGCCGCCACAGATGCCGAGGTCATCAATGAATTACAACATGCCAATGTCTACATTTTTGCAGATGCAGGTTGACAAGCATTTAAGATTTTAAATATTGCTATTTAATGGATAAGATCTATCTGCTTATCCTGCAATTATCCATTAAAATAATCGCTTGCATGTTGATTTATCATTTTTTTTTAACCTCCTACACTTTTTAATCATACTAACTGTCACTCAAGAAAGGAATCATGAACAATTTTAACGATCATTATAGTTAATATGATATCATTATAATAGTACATACAATGATCATAAACATTAGTCAACTTTCTTGTTAATTTATTTTTATTTTTTTTATTTTTTTGTGTGCTGTAATGCTTATATATTAAACCTAAAATAATAAAAAAAACTAATTGTATTTAATCGATTTTCAATTCTGTCCTCTTAAATAACAAATATCTTCACTAAAGTGTGGAAAATTAAATAATAATGAATTGTGTAATGGCTACTAACATGCTTTTTCAAAAGTATAGTAATGAAAATTATAATTTGCAAAGTTATAATAATAAAAATTTTCCGCAATTTATGTTTAAAACTGAAATGAAGATGGATGAAATGAATACAGTTTAACTATTCTTATAATTACTTCTAGCACATCAAAACTGAAGATGAACGACAAGATGAAAATGAAGAAATAGATGATGATGACGACGACAATGTATCAGATTTGCCGTTGAATTTGGTTTCAACGTCACTTGCTGAAGAGGCTCATTGATCTTCGATGTCGTACCAGGATCGTGGGTCAGTGACGTGTTTACAATTGTATCATAAGCGGTGTTATGCAGTCTCGTCTTGCATAAAAATCTGATGTTACGTCACTTATTTTGCGTGAAAATTACACGCTAAAAATGTCTCTCTTATTTTTTGAAATGTTTTTTCAATGCTAAGCGAATGAATACTAAAACGCCCTTCTTCAAATACTTAATGATATTATAATATTTGTCAAAGACACAGTATTAAGTTTGAAAAAGAAAATCATTTGGGCGATGTTACGTGATGATGTAGGTTGAAAGCATTAGATAAAACAAATTGTACATAATAACATTGAAACAAACAATAGGATATTGTTTTAGGATTGATCGATGAATATTTTTATATAAGATGTAAAGAAATGATGAAAAAATGTTCTATAATTTATGAAATAACGAATCTCATTCAAGACGTAAGAGTTGGAAAATTAAAACGTCTCTGATAAACTAAAAACGTTAAAGTTGAATGGTATGTTGTAAATAGAGGAAAAGAGTAACTCGTAGAAAACAAAAATGATGTATTTGGTGAAAAACGTTTGGGTATCATATTTTTTTATCGTCGTTGACGTTTTCGTCCAAAGATGCGATATTGACTTTGCGTTAATAGACGAGACAGTTACTCTGGGCATTTTTCAACGATACACATTGCAGAAAACAGTGTAAATGTTTTGATTTAATTCGAAACAACAACGCTGTCTTTCCTGTTGATAAGTAGCGAGACTGAATTGTATACTTACCATATTTAACAATGATTTACTCGTTGCCACGATTATTAATTGATAATTGTAATTTTTCTTCGATTTACACCACTTAATTTTACTATTAACTGTATTTTTGAAGCCTTTTGGCTGTCCAATGTGAAATTTTATTACCAATCTAAACGTAGTTGGTAAAAGTACTCTAAAAAAACTTAATGCTCTCTATTTTGACTCAGTCTTATGAGTATTAGTAGAAATTTTAAGTGCCTCTTAGTTTTATTAGTCTATTTTTTGATTTTTAATTCAATTTTTAATATACTTTGGAAGCTTTTAACAAGTATTACCTCTGATCGAACTATCAAACAATTAAATCTAGTTCGTTCTCAAGCTTGATTATACTTAATCAGAGAAAAGATGCGACTTCTGTTGTATTAAGATAGTTAATTTTGTCTTTACTTTGTTCTTACATTGCTGAAATTCTAATTTCTAAGATTGATGAAAATTTATGAGACTTGTGTACTTAAGTTGGAGGAAAAACTAATCTCATTATTTCGCGTTTTCTCGTCGTTGTGTTGAATACTCGTTTAGAAATTCTTAATCTTGTAGTATTTCTATTGAAGACTCCCTTGATGATTTCGGCTAATGCACAAAAAGACAAATTTTAACATGAACTTGAAATTATTTTTAATTGAACAGTATTATCAATTGATAAGGAGCAAGTAAAAATGTTAAACTTTTCCAAAAGTTTTTTAAATAATAAGTTAAAGAAAACCAATATGGTTATTTTAACTAAAAAAAT
Organism: Trichogramma evanescens; assembly: GCA_902732785.1. Taxonomy (NCBI): domain Eukaryota; kingdom Metazoa; phylum Arthropoda; class Insecta; order Hymenoptera; family Trichogrammatidae; genus Trichogramma; species Trichogramma evanescens. The sequence continues at coordinate 13,703 of CACVKI010146028.1, read as the reverse complement.
TTTAAAAGTCAAATTTTATTTGCTGATTTTATCTCTCATTTTTTGATATTTTATTGTTTTTAATTGGGCACATGCTAAAAAAACGATAATTCTCAAGTTAATCTTAACAGTTCTGTGAACTGGCAGGCCTTAACAATGTGATCTTGTGATTTCAATAATTTATAGACTGGCGAATGAAAAATGAAATAGGATTGATTGCTTCGGCATACGAAATAAAACATGATACAACTTTTTAAGTTAGTTATAACCGATATCGTTATAGAGGAATCTAGGAGGCAGGTGCCTTTCGATAGTAAAAATATATCTTCATTTTACTGTGTCAAAAAAAAAATTGGTAATTAAAATTGTTTGTTTTGTTTTTCTCAAAAAATATAACTTGTAGCCTAGATTAGAAACAATCATTTGAGTAGTCAGTAGTAATGACACCACACAAATGGCCAGTGCATCATTTTAAGATGCGCACTTGTTTTACATAAACCTAATGTACTTTGCCAAAAATAGTTTTTAGTTTATACTTTCTTGTAACATAGAACATTATGTAGTTAAGTTTATTGAAATGATTTTTTTACTACCATTTTCTTTTCGAATCTCTTTCTTCATCGTGAATTACACTTAGTCCATACGAGAGTATTTTAAGTTACTTCGACTCGAGTAATCTTGACCTCTTGCCGAACGTACTTAGTTTTCAGTATTTAACATGGTTTATTCGAAATCAACATTTACCAGTCGGTAAATTATTGGAATCACCAGAAGCATAGTCAATCACACATATTCAAGGGAGTTGATTAGTTTTTAATTGTTACAGCTGCTTAAAATTTTTTACAATAACTATACGGGCGTTGTAGATTTGACATAAAGTTTCAATACTTACAAGAACATACAAAGTGTATATTGATAAAAGTTAAGAAAGTAGAAATTTATTTACTTCTTATAATGTTTCATTCTTACACCGTAGACTTGTAAAATATAATTTTATTGATCATGCGCAACGTACGATTAAGCCCGTTTTTCGCACTTCCGAAGCATTTTATTGTTTTAATCGTATCCATGATTGTAATATTGAAATTTTTGTTAATCTGAATATTGTCATTTCAAACTTGAGCCAAGTATCAAAGCATAATAACTATTTAAACGAATAATGAAATAATAATATAATTCGATCGACTCAGACAGAGTGTGATGATAATCAGCAATTGATGTTTTTTATGATTCGTTATACGTGTAAATAATTTAATCTAACATATTAATATAGTTGTAACGTAAAAATTAATTAATTTATAAATATAATTGTAATAATACAATGAGATTATTAGTAAGATTATACAAAATAGTTACAAACTTTCAAGAGCAATAACTCTGTGCCAGTGTTTAAAAAAACGCACTCGATTCTTGTGTATATTTAAAAGATCATTTTTCATCAAAGATTATGTAAAATGATTTATAAAACTTTGTAATTTATTTTTGATACGCAAAAATACTCAAAATGTTATAATCTCATCACTCTACCAAATAGGTCTATGTTGTGTATAAAAATCGCTGGTAGCGATATCTGCATTCTCTCTAAGAGCTATAAACATGGCAACACATGACGGCATTATAAAATAGGCATTTTCTCATTAATTATTATGAATAAAAATGTTTAGTTTCTTCTTGCAATAATTTATGTTTTGATTTTTTTTATATTTATCCTGTGAAGTGCTGTTAACAGATGTATAAAATTAGTTCATACATTAAATGTTTAAAAGCAATGTGATTAATAGATATGGTTCGTAATCAGAACAATCGGTCCAGACTCGATTATTAATACGCTCTCTACTCTATGAAACTTGAAAATATTTTTATACATGGAAGAAATACTTTCTTGACGAAGTATATTATAACTATTATCAAATGTTACAAAAAAATGAATAAGAGCAAAGAATTATAAAAATTATTTTGAGGTACAATATCAATGGAATACTGATCGAATAATATAGTTTTGAAAGGCTAGCAAATTAAAAACCAATATTCGCATAAGATGGTTTACAGTGTGAATACTTGAACTCGAAGTTTTTATATATTTTTTTCATATTCTGTTTTTCAATGTTAGCATTTTTTCAGATTCATGATTTATAGTTTTTTTCCACTAGCAAATTTTTTATAGTTTTCAGATTGTCTTAATATTTTTATTGCGTAATTTCTTCAATTAATTGTAAGCCTCAGATTTTTAAAAATGACACTTGTTTTATTTTGAAGTCATAAAACGAATTTGTAAATCGTTTTACATTATTTTCTATTTCGAATCATTTTCCAATAATATATTTTTTTCTGTTCCAAAAATACAATAAATTTGTATTTATGCGAAAAATTTAATAGACATAAAATTTGAGCACATAGTAATATATTTGTTTCATTGATACTTTTCTTGCTCAGTGTATACACGAGTTATAAAAGCGAAATTTTCTATTGGCCTATACTTATAAGCAATATTTATTCATTAGAATCCGGCGATATCGTTGATTTGATACAAAAATTGCGTTAAACTTATACAAAAAAATTTTGATGTGCATATATTACCGTTTCCGTCCCGAGGATAAAGCCTTGAAAACGAAAGAAATTTGTCAAAAAGCGCATAATAATCATTCAACTACGATATTTAGATTGTAAAAATTGTACGAATTTGTGTGTTTTATTGCGTCGACCGTATGAATATGTATATTTTACGAGCTGTTGTTTCCCCGAATTTCGAACGTTATTAGGTTGTCACGCATATTACACTGAGCAACGTTGAGGGGAGGGTGATGAAAAATTGAACTTAATCGTAATGAAACGAAAGTATAAGTGGAGAGTTCGGAAAATTGTTATCGAAAATCGAAATATTTTTGTACTTTAACCATTATTCACAGTTGAAAAAGCGAAAGAAAAAAAACCGTGAAAACAGAATTGTTATGTACGCCGATTAAATCGGTTTTACCAATAAATCGTCCCGAGCTTAAATCGTAAATTGTGTGCGTATCAAGAGCGAAAGAAAAAAAATAGACTGGACATCGTTATAAACAGTTGTTATTATCCCAAAGATTTGTCACGATGTCAGGTTTTAATTTTTCTAAAATACAAAAATACACGCAGATTATCCGAAATGCATTGTGACGGATGTTTATGACAAAAGGGACGCGATAATAAAACGCAACGATGTCAATAAAGGAAAGAAAAATTCATTGTTTCACGAAAAATGTTAACTCGATGCATTTTTCGCGTTGTTACTTACAAATCTTGCGGATACGTTCCGCACGCTGAAAAAATTTATTGTAATCCAAATAACCGTTAGGCAGTTATTTCGCACACACGATAATGATGATGATGATGATGACGGGGCACACGCACGATGCCGTTATTATTCTTAAAAAAACAAAAAATTACTCATTATCATTATTCTTCGATTATAAATATTTATATTATATTTTATTATTAATTATTCTTATTCTTCTTAAGGTGTGAACACAAATTAATAAATAATCCGAGAACGAATTGATTTGTGAATTTTTTTTCTCTTCCATTATAATAATATCCCATTTCCGGTAATATCGATCTGACACAGTTGTATAATAAGTAGGTATAAGTAATGGCAAAGAATATAAAGAATGCCGAGGAGAAACAAAAGTAAAACAAAAGGACCGTATGAAAATAACAGGCGCGCGCGCGAGAGTATTATAAGTAAAAAATCGATAGAATCATCTCTAAAGTACACAAATTTGCGACCCAATTTCCAATTCACATAATTTCTCAATCAACCCTCTCTCCTTTCACTACATCGTAAACCGAATTTCAACGATCTTTCCGCGCAAGCTCCTTAATATAATACACAGAGAGAGTAAGAGGGTATGCTGCCGCGGCTCTTATACATCCTATATTCGAACGCGTTTTCGAACGTCGCGGCGGCAGCGGGTAGTGCAGAGCGGAGCGCAGAGGGTTGGTCGTCGTCGTCGTCGTCGCCGCCGCCGCCGCCGCAGCGGCCGTACAGTGTCGCGCTCTATAATACACAGTGCATTCGGGGCTCTCGTGCGCAAGCCCCCGCATTTTCCACCACTACCAGCAGCAGCAGCAGCAGCAGCAACGCCACCCCAGCACAGATAACATCGTTATATCGCAGAAGAGAAAACGTCGTCGTCGTCGTCGTCCCCTATACGTGTGCCTACGTACCACCACCACCCCCTCCCCTACTTTTTCTCGCTCTCTCTACATGTAAAACGTATACATATAGGTTTCTGCCATCAGTAGCGAAATCAGTCGCTCAACGCCAGTCGTGCAGTTCGCAACGCAGCTAAACGCGAACCTTGCCACCCGTCCGACTATATACATCTACGTTACACTGCATAGAGAGAGAGAGAGAGAGAGAGAGAGTGCAAATCTCTGCCGAGTGTCCAAAGTTATAGTTAACTTCGATTAAACAAAAGGATATATCGGTTGAAACTAGTGTCTGTGCCGCGTCCGTCTGTCTGTCAGTGTGTGTCTGTGTTGATCGTCGCGAAGTTCGTCGCGTTCCATATTATTATCCGCAACTACACTGCACCGACCAAGGTGGTAGTAGTAGTAGTAGTAGTAGTAGAAGTGGTAGTAGTATAGTAGCAACAGACGTGATAGGCAGTGCCATATATATACTACTATACACACGACACTACGACGACGACGACGACGACTGGGATTATGCGCGAGTGCGTTTACACCCCCGATATGCATTATTTTACGCATACACATAGCCAATGATACGTAAGCAGTGTGTCGTTGCATGTCATTATCCCTGCCTGCTGCCTGCCTGGCTCGAGCAGTGATCGGTGCATTACACGAGTGCATTATAGCGATACGTAAACAACGTCGTGTGCTCTGTGCTGCTGCTCTATACCCGATCATCTTGCCTATCTCTCTCGCTCTCTGTCTGTCATTGTGCGCGATGCGCTGCGACGAGTGAGTAGCAGCAGCAGCATCGTTATCGACGTTACGTATATATGTATTATATGCACACACACACACACACACACGTTCGTTCGTTTCTTGAGTGAGTTTTAAATACTACATGTACGCGAGTGTTTTTTTTTCTCTCTCTCGCCCGCGTTGTTTACCGCGTCGTTTCTTCTGAGTAGTTTGTAATTGCGCGTGTATGCATAATACCATAACGACACGAGTGCGCGCGAGGGATCGTCGTCAGCTGTCGTAAAGTGGATTATCATTACATTGTTGCAATAAAAATTACCCCTGGCGGTACATAATGTCACGGGGCACGTATACGTACGCGTCGCATCAGTTTTAACTTATTATTACTATTATTAGTGTGATCGTTACAAAGAAAGGAAAAAGGAGCAACCCATCCCCTGTCGACGACGACGACGGCGAGAAAGTCGCGTTTTTGCGCAATCACGATTCCGCAGCAGCAGCAGCAGCAGTGAACCGCAGCCGAGAGAAGAAAAACAACAAATTTAGAAGATTTTTCGTTTGATCGAGTGGATGCGTTCATCTCGAAGCTAAAAGACCAGGTAAATGGGGCTGCGAACGCACCACCACCACGTACATTACGTTTTATATATAAATTAATATATATGCCTCTGTCTTACTGTACATTATATTCGTATTATACCTATGTATAGCGTACATATATATATATATATATATATCCATACCTTACTTATCTACGTGCACAACATACACGAGGGGGGCCTTCGCGTAGCTTACATATACATATATACATAGAAATGTCTACGTCTCTCTCTCTCCCTGTGTAAATGTGTGTGTATACCTTCTCCCAACCAAGTCCGTGTGTGTTCGTGTGGTTCTTACCCTGTATATGTACGTGTGTAGTTCTCTTGCTCTCTCTCGCTCTCCGTATACACAACGTGTTGGATCGATTTCCTCACTTACCCCCTTTCATGCTCTTTTGTAAGTATAATATGCATTTGCCATTGCACGTAAGTAGGTATGTGCTTTTTTTTACTTTTTCTCCTTTCTTTTTTTTTCTTTTTTCCTTTTTTTTTTTTGTTTAACTCTGTCTTTCCTTTACGACCGCGAATAAAATTTTTAAAACAAAAGAATAGTTAAAAAAATAAAAAATAAATATCAAGGTAACTTTTGTGTGCAAGGTTCGCGCGTTGCTTTATCATCACGATTCTCCCCGCGCGCGTACAGTACAGGGTGTGTGTAGTTTCGAATCTCAACTCCGCATATATACACAAAGCTTCTTGCATTTCGATGCATTAACTTTGCGTGCGTGCCGTGCATGAGAGGGGAAGCACACGTCTTTCCGAGAGGAAAACGTATATCGCAATATTCTTGTGTGCCTGTGTGTGTGTATAAGCTCACGGTATACACAAACATACGCTATGGTTTTGCCTCGGAGTCAATGCATACGACAGGATCTTGCATTTCGGTTTGCTGCTATAAATGCAATTAAATGAGATTCAGCAACGAGGGAGAGTTTACTAGCTCGGAGCGAAAATTTTGGCCAACAAACATATAGCTGCCACGCGACACGAACTCTCTCTCACTCTCGTGTCGATCGACGTTGAAAAAGCCCCCCCTGCCGCGCACGCGAATTTCATTCATCGATCAAGGGGTGGTGTGAAAAAAAAAAAAAAAATACGGCACACGCGTGATTCGACTGTACACATCGTGTATCGAAGGCTGTATACATATACAGAAACCGAAATACAGTCCCGCGAGTTCGCGCCAACGACACACGAAAATTCTCGAGACTCGCTAGACGTGGTGCACGAGTGTGTGTGTATAGCCGCGAGACGCGATTTTATAAATAAACTAATACTCGCGGGAAAAAACTAGGACGACCACAGTTAACGATATTAAAAAGTCGCAAATATAACCCACAGAGCCGCGCTATACGACCCCGCGCGCGCGCAACTCTTTACTAATTAAAAAAAAAAAAAAAAAATGAAGTGTACGTAATCATACATACGGTAATGCATGTATGTACGAAGGGCGAGAGCCGTGTGTATACATTTGCTACCCACTAAAGCTAAGGCAGCAGCAGCAGTCCTCTTTTGAGATGTACTTTTTAGGTTAGGGGGTGCTGTACACACACAAACATACACACTCACACACACTCACATACGCTCACATACGCTCAGCCGACTCTTTCGCGCGCTCTCGTCGAGTTTTTAGCATTAAGAATCGAGGTGCAAAAGGACGACGACGGCTTGGCCTGCTTCCATGCCGAGAGAGAGAGAGAGAGAGAGAGAGAGAAAACACCTGCACTTTTCGTGCAAGGCACGGTTCGTATGTGCTTTTGCTCTTTTCTGTCTCTCTCTTATTTTTTTTATACCATTTTACACGCGAGCATAAGGTACATTTCGCTCTCTTGCTCACTCGTGCAACATTTTCTTTTTCTCGCGTATTACATACGCTTATTAGAAAGCAGAAGAAGAGTAAGTAAGCTCATTCAAGAGTAACAGCTGTATTTCATGCGATGAACCATCTTTCTGTACACATACGCTCTTGGTGTCTGAGAAAAATAATATTTGCGGAAAACGAGGCATTACACGTTCCATTGAAAAGCTTCGATTCTTGCTAACGTAACTTTAGATCGGACGTCAAAATTTCTTAATGTAGATGATGATTTAAGTTTCCCTCGGTGGAACGAGATTGAATCGATTGAATTTCATCGGCCCTTCTGCTGCAGTAATAAACTGCCAATATTAACGCGCAATATCAATTGCGTTGAACAATGATACATTTTATAATCAACATATATCTGCGTGTTGAATCTTATGAATCGCACGTCATGTCAAAATATAATGCATCGTCTGCGCTTGGAAAGACCATTCCAGCGGACGATATCAGATTTTCGAAAATTCCCCGGCTCGACGTTTTTATCGATAATGATACGGATCCGTTAAATGCTTAATTACATTTCACCGAGGGCAATGATGATGAAGTGCCTTTAAAGCAAGCCTATATATAGCCGAACCACCGCCGCTCCTCTTCTCATTTTACTTTTATCTTCGTCGGTTAATTTAGAGAACTATTGAAAAGCTTTTTGTGCAGCGAAAATCCTTGAACTCGACGATAGGCATTCGCTTCCTACATTATTACTATGCGGCATTCAAAAATTCATAAAATGAAAAATACAACAATTTTTTTCCTCTCATCGCAACGGAGTAATATGAACGTAGCACGAAGCGCATATTACATATAATAAACTTTGCCCACTTCTTAAGCGATATATACTCGACAATAGTTCCAAGGTGCTCGCATGGCTTTTCTTTTATTTTTCTGCACCTCGCCTGGCACGATGCGAGAGTGTGTGTATGTTATCTATATAGAATTGGATTTCTTCAGGAGCAGCTTGCTTTTATTGCGTCCCTGCCGGGCCTGATAATAGATCTACATTATTGTGTGTGTGTATGTGTGCGAAGCGAGATTCTTCCGCGCCTTGTACTTTTCATTTTTTTTCGTGTTTTCTTTTTTTTTTTGTCTCGTCCGAACAAAAGAGAGACGCGCGTGCAGCGTTGAGAACGAGACGAAAAGTGGTCGAGGCGCGCGATGGAGTGAAAAAAATAATTATATTCCTTACCAAGTGTGTAAACATATCAGTAACGAAAACTCGGTACTTTTCACGTGAGCTTGGGCATCGTTTCTTACCATTTTCTCCTAGGATTGTTTCTTTTTATTTCGTAAGAAAATTTTTTCCTAGAAATTAATCGTAGAGCAGAGTAACAAAACGTATCTTTTCCCGGGGTGTACTTGTGTGTACATCATTATTTTCGCTTTGCCACCGAAAAGAAAAGAAAGAAAGAGAAATACACGCCGAAGAAAGGAGAGTCGCAAGTCTCTCTCTCTCGTTCTCGTCGTCATCATCGCGGAGGTCTCGTTAAAAAAATGTTCATGCGAGTGCATAATGCCCATACACACACCCACGTCGTGCTTTTTCTCGGCATCTGACAAGAAGTTCATTTATATTATCGTATAATAGATCGTTAAAGAAAGGGCCGTTACATTATGCACAGCGCGCGCGACCACGAGACTCGCAAGTAAGAGCGAGCGAAAGTAGTGAGTGAGAAAGAGCAAAGTAAAAAAAAAAGTCGCGCGTAACATTCAAAAAAATTTTTACTATGAGCTTTGACGCAGCTGCGGAAAAAAAGCTCAGGAGCGGAGAGAGAGAGAGAGAGAGAGAAAAATATTCAAAAAAACACAAGAGAGAGATGCGGCTGGCGAGAGGCTTTGACAACCTTCTTGTTCGCTATTATTATTATTATTTTTTCATATTCGCATTTCATCCGCAAGATAAAAGGAAAGTGGAGAAAAAAAGCTGAAGTACAGCGCGAGGTGAGAAAGTAAATGATTAGTTTTGTAAGTTACACTACTATACCTGCGATGGTTTTTTTTCTGCATCTCTCTTGCGATGGGAAAAAATAATCGATAAATTTTGACAGCTAATATAATCCATATTCAAGCTCAAAGTCAGTCGACTGTAGCGAAGGCGCTCAAATAATGATTCTCTTGTCTGATCAAAGCGCGAGTAGTACCACTTAAAAATCGATCGGCGCTACTGCTGCATCTTCTCGCTCGACTCGCTCTCCCCCCCTCTTTATATGTACATATACGTGCTCGCTCGAAACATTTTTCCTGTCTCTCTCTCTCTTTCTCCGATCTCGCGACTATATCCATACATTATTCATCCCCTCTATAAACACATTTTTCATATTAGTTCGGCGGCGCAAAGGTAAAAAAAATATCCTTCCCTTTTATACCTCAAATTTGCGAATCACGCGTAGGCATACGTTGCATATTACATATACGATAACCGTCGTTGAAAAAGGGCAAAAAGAGAAAGAGAGAGAGAGAGAGAGAGAGAGAGAGAGAGAGAGAAAGAGAGATTTAACCCGATGGTGAAAAATCGATGCGGGCACAGTTGCTTGCCGTGATAATAACATCTCTCTCTCTCTCTCTCTCTCCACAAAACGAAACGTCGAGCGTTTATATGAAAAATTCATTATCTGTCCTTTTTTCACGCTTGCCTTCCCAAGCGCGGCAGCGGTGGCACATACGATACGTCTGTGCGTATATTACACACACACACGTATGTATAAGCCAAGTGCAGCACACGCAACGCACATTGACATGTAAATGAGTAACAATCGTTCTCCGCAAAATATCGCGTATTACCGTATCGAATGATGAAGGTAAAATCGCTGCGTGACGAGCGGCATCGAACGTCATTGAATTTTTTTCTCCCCTTGCCTTTTGCCTCGCGCGCGCTTATTCTCGATTCTGCACTGCCAGCTATATAAATGCACAGCAGCATGAGCAGTGGTATAGCAGTGTAGATGATATAAACGAGAAATAGAATATAAAAAATCTCTGCTGGCCATTCAGCAAAGGCAGATATTTCGAATCGAGTCTCTCTCTCTCTCTGCATGGAAAAAGAATCAATTTTTTCGATCATAGGATAGGATTGACTCTCTTTTTTTTTAGTTTTATATACGACGTACGGTTGGACGCTATTGTGCCTGCATGTCGGGTACCATGTGTTTTATAATTTTTTTTTTATTCGACAACAGAGACAAGAAGGAAAAGAAACGCCGTGATTTGCTCGCGCGTATATCCTCTCTTAAAAAAGGGCTCATGCCTGAACATCGTAATAAACGTGTTGAAATTAGTCGATGTACATTGGTGCGATGGCGTGCGATGCATCGAGCGCGAGTCTTAAATTCTGCACTGGGATCGTATCAAATCATTTATATAAATGATGGGGATGGTATATAAATCATTTCTTTAGTAAAATTGTATGATTTTTTGAACAAAGAGAAAGTTATAGTTTTACGACACTCGTTGGATGGGGCTCGTAGAAGTAAATGAAGCGCGAAATTTCACCTGACACTTACAGGACTATAAAACTGTGATCAAAATTTACGGAGGTATTGTTCTTAGCTCGTACGACCAAAGATTCGATTGGATTATAGCTGTCATATTACTTTTTGTACAATTGTTGATTATATCCAAGATTTTAATCCGGCTATGCACGATACAGTGGCAACTTCGCATTCGTGTATACATATGGGCTAAGCCATAGTTAGGGTGATGGTCACAAAATTTTTTTTTCTCAAATTATGTACTTTTGAAGAGTACATTGAAAAGTGAAAATCCTGAAAGTTTCAGCCCTCTAGGTCTAACCCTATTGAATTTTCAGGGCCTCAAAGTTGAATTTTCTTTTTCTGCTGATAGTCTGCTTGCAATTCTGATTTTCTGGGGTTAACATGAAAAAATTGTTGAATCATAGTTTTTAATGTAAAATTTGATGTAGAATTCAAATTTGTACT
>CACVKI010146027.1:0-19916 GCA_902732785.1 Trichogramma evanescens | reverse complement strand
CCTGACAATGATAAGTGACACAATGGGATGATTATCAATTAGTTAGGGAAAGTTTGAATGTCCTAAAATGGGATATAAAGATGGGCAGAAACATCAAATAATCGATTTGCCGAGAAAAATGAATTTCTTTAAAAATGTATACATTGGATTTATTCAGAAAATCGAATGTATCTTTTGAGTCAATTTGAATTTTGAATTTCCGAATGAAGCATCAAAAAGAAGAGAAAATTTCCTATAAAACAAGGAAATAAAAAAAAAAATTAATATTTTGAAAATTTAAGGTATATATAAGCCCTTAAGCGTTGAAGCATGGTCCTATACTTGGGTAATGAGAGACAGCCTTATACGGATATAGATTTACTTTTCCACGTATATACTTATAAAGGAGATAGACTGTCTCAACCGCATTGGTTCATCCTTGCTTTTTCACTTTTTTGTGAAGCTGTTTTTGCGTTAATAACTGAGGAGAAGCTTAAAACTTTAATTAAAAAAAACCTAAAAACCATACTACACTTTTAAAAAAATCAATTTGTTCATTGATTCTAGTATTTCTTTTCGGTAACAACAACAAAATTCTATAAAAAGAGACTCAAATCAACAGAACATTCAACTATTGGCACTAACGACCATTATTCTGATAAAGCAAAACGATTAATTTCAGGATGAAAACGAATACAAGCATGGTCACGTAAAAAAAGATGTATATTCATGCACACGAGTCAACAAATTTTATTCAACAAGTGTACGAGTTGCGAAAAAATTCGACATTTTTAAAGCAAGAGAAACAGTAAAAAGAACCCAAATGTGTAAAATGAAAACGGCTAAGTGCACTCGAACAGTGGCATAAATACAGCCAGGGTAAGAAAAGTATATAAGAAGACACGAACTGAATCTCACCCATAGTCCAAGTTTCCTTCGCCTATCACGCTCATAATAGTTTCGTCGAGTCGTCTATTTTTCTCTCTCAAACATCCACGTCGACCAGACATTCGTTCAACTCTTTCACGAGCTTGAAAAGCCGAATTTTCTATCTACACGTCATGAGAAAGATAGCAGATTCTCTTGAGGGTTACATGTGTACACATATATATATTATTTACTAGTATAGGTATCTAGAAGCTGGGCTTCTTATATGCGGTAACCGTGAAATTGAAGTCAAGGTACCTTTTTCAAAATAAGAAATAAAAATAAAATAAAAAAAATTAAACGTCTCGAGCCTATGCATAAAACTCTGCTTAACATTAAAAGGCGAGAGTATTTTTTATTTTCCTTATTTTGCTTTCATTCTGGCGAAATAAAAGTATTAACCATCGTTGGCGAGTGTGATGAAGAGTGTTAGCGTAGGAATTTGCGTATATTGGAGAGGATTAAGGAAGAGGCTATTTGGACTGGAAGTAAATTCACCCAGCCTCAACAAGCCATTGATTTGTTTTTCGTATACGCACATATATGCATACTCTCGAATGCGCAAATGCACATAGAAATGCAAAGAATCAACAGGATAAAAAGGGTAACTGGCTATATTTTATCCAACTAAATAGCCATGATTTATTTAATAAGATAAAAAATGAAGACTATGAACATGGCAAGTTGAGAAAGTTGGAGAAAGCAGATAAAAAACCCAATGACTACCTAGTAACTGTCCTGGAGTACGAAAGTACACTGCAGTTAATTTAGAAAATGAAAACTCTACGAATACTTTGGCAAGTGCTATAATGATTCTATGTAGAACTGCCCAAAAGTTTAAAGCTCATTTTTAAACTACGAGGTACTGAAATTTTGCATTACGTGACGAAACTGGCTCTCCATATCATATCTTGAATTTTGTTTTACTCATCAGTTTTTTGTTTACTAAGAGTTTATAGTGCTATTTAAGCATAGACGTTGAATTATAAAATAAACGATCGTAAATCGCAGATGAAGTATCAAATCAAATTGACTTGTTGGCACTTCAGAATGGATAAGTAAATCAATCAACAGCTCACTTATCCGAAGAAAAATTACTTGGATAATCTGAGGCTAGGGAAGTAATAGACGAGGATGTGAATAATTGAAAAGATCGATCCTTTTCTCTTTCACCGATCACAATGGAAAATCAGCATTTTGCTCGTTTCCTCTGATGTTTCGGCGAGGTCGGCAGCGTCGTCTATAAGTAGTACAATCGATACTCGTAGTAACAGATTGAGGTGCAGCAGTCAGCGCCTCGGCACAGAGAGGGAGACAGAGAGAACTCTGACAATCAAATATACATCGAGAATATTTGGTCGATTTTTACACTCTCCGTTTGCAAATACAGGCGGTGGAGGTGAAAATACGTTCAACGATGTTAAATCCATGTGTGCATACAGCGAATCTCTTTTATTCGCAACTACTCACGGGACGATGTTACCTTTTCTCTTTTTCTCTGTTTCGCACATACACATAGACAGAGTGTGAGAGCGAGTTAAAGATATACATACGTACAATGCGAGAAAGAGGTTGAGAGGGAAAGGGATGGAGAGTAAAAGACTTGTGTGATATAAAATTCAAAGCTCGTCTGCTCGCGGCGAATTTTGTGTGATATAACTTGGAAGGCGGGCGTGAATTTCACCGGTGAAGCTAGGCACAAGCTCGTTCTTGTCCTTCTTGAATATACATGTATATAAAAACGAACGGCGTGCAGCGCGTTGCACCCACTAGCTTGATATAATGGACAAACAAAAAGCTAAATCTTATGTGTGTGGAAGTGAGCGGGTACTCACCAAATCGCGCCACACACTCATTGCATTTGGAAAAACAAGTAAGAGCATGCATGCAAAGTTTGAGTGCACCACGGGTATGTAAAATTGAGTTTGTGAGGCTACGTGCACATTTTCTTTGTGTTTTTACTTGACCTCGCATTTTTGTTGAAGATTGTATGCCTAAGATGCTGTTTACATTAAAAAAAATTATTTAAATATTTATTGGTTGGTAAAAGATGATTTTGAATGAAAATATCAAAAACGTTAGAAATTATATTTGTGAATACAATTGTAGGGCATCATATTAATATAAAGTGTTTGATACAAAATGTATTCATATGTGAAATCTTTAAATAGTCCATTGTAATGAGCGAGAATGATAAACAATTTCAAAATCAATCAAGCACTTTGAACAGAACAAAACAATTCCACTTTTTTAACGATCACGTTACATATATGTCACAAAATTGATAACTCTTGCAACAGTTAATAATAGTTGCAGTGATTTCAAAGCAACGAAGCTTTGTTACATTCGTGATGATACATTTAATATAGTGATCATTTTTAGGCAAACTTTTGATTTATTTTGAATTCATCTAAATGTGCATTGTTACTTCAAAATAAATAAAATCTAGAAAAAAATTCCATTTACTTGTAAGTTGTAATTGAAGTTTCAATTTATCCTACGCCTTATTTGAATAAAAAACTATTACCATGAGAGTTAAAATAATATCTCTCTTCTTCCACAACTTGTAGAAAATTAAAAAAAAATTACATTTTTTCTACAGTGCATGTAAAATATATAGTTATGCTGATGTATAATAATATATAGCAAGGCAAGCTTATACGCAGTAAAAGAGAGCGAAAGGGAGAAAGCAAGGAGACAAGCTGCAGGATTAAAATCGAGAAAGTGCAACCGAAAGGAGAGAGATAAGGGGGAAAGAAGTAAGCCTGATGAATCGGCCAATCAATCGCTCCACCAGACTAAACTCAGTCTTATCTGGTTTTTCTTTGAACTGAAAATCGCTTCTACTTTTATATATAGATTGCAAAATTTTACCACTAGAGTACTAGAAAGACACTGCTGTACCAAAAGAGAAATAAAAGCGAGTATTATAAGTGCAAATTCTTGGATTTGGCAAAAAGTTTGCCAGACAAAAAAGAGAAGAATAAGTTGAAGTTAGAGTACATAGTAAGAAGCGGACAAGCACCTTCAAAAATCATCCAGTCGATTAGTCTACCCAGCTTTTATATTTATATACTGAACGAAGCAGGAGCAGACACAATTGCTGCGATGGCAGGGCTCGCCTAGGCCTGTGTCAACGCAAATCGTCCTTATAAGTTATATATAACCTTTTGCCAGCATTAAACGAAAGTAAGAAGGGAGAGGATAGGACTCATAATAAGACGTTGAAAAGATCGAAGAAATAAAGACAAACTTCTGGTTAAGTTTCGTCGAGGACAGAAGCGACGGATTACCTTCGGCTCTAACCCCCCAAGCTCACACTGCTCCGCGCACACCGAACTTCTCACTGGTCTTATATACGAATCTTTTTGCTCCGCTTCCTTCTTTATCATACTTGTAGACTTTTCCACAACTGCTGAAGACTGGCAGCAGCAGCAACGACGGTGGCGGAGGCACTGCAGACCCATTTCTTACAGCTTTAGCAGTGCACGCTAGACCAGCCTTATACATACCACTACATCTTTCACTTATTTTTTGCTTTTATTATACTCTCGCACAAGCTCTTTTATTTCTTCTGCATGTACGTTTTCTAACATTTCTTTTTGCATGAAAGCTTCGAGGATATTAATTTTCGAAGCGCTTTGAGTTACCACCAGGTGCATATCAGAAAAACAATATCATACCGTAGTAGTTTGAGTATGCACGCATAATGCACACGTACGTGTATGAAAAAGTGTGAATAAAAGGTGTATGACGAGCAGTGATATTATCATGTAAGTCTTCACAGCTAAAAGGTCGAAACTAAAAAATATAGCTTCTTTTTTCGTATATATTGACCGTAGGCCGAAATATCACACTATAGATTACATTACATTTAAGGTAAATAATGTCCTTTTTCATTATGAGTAAAATATGAATAGATCTCGTGAAATTTTAATATTTGTGTCAATTTTACAATATTCGTGTATAAAATTAAAAATTGCCATTCCTGGTAATGTTTATGTTAAATTTTCAACTTTTTCTCGTCTTGAGAACAATTTCTAATGGTACCCTAAAATCGAATTCATATATCAATCATACAATTTATGGCATTTTTTATGAGTTTTGAAATTCAACTCATCCTATTTTTAAATTTCAAATTCTGATTACCGAAAAGCCTATTAAGCTTTTTTATCTAAATTATCATCAAGCAATCCTCAAAAACTGTATCATGTTTTGAAAAAAATGTTACTTAATGGCGTGCGTCATTACCCGAGCCTTCTACGTTCTTAAGGAAAATTCAATTCGATTTTTAATATTTTAAGGATTTTTCTAAAAGATCCCAATATCACAAAAGGCTCCACCATAATTATGGGAAAACATAGTTTGTGAGTATTAAAATCAAGTGGTATATCTATTTTTTGTGTGCGTGCTTTGTAAAAAAGTTATATACGATATAAACATAAGTTTTGCTCGCGTCCATTGTTGATTTCCAGTGCAGTTTAATCGAATTTTGCGTGGTACATCAATACCTTTGCTTTAAATGGCATAATTTATATTGCTCATTTTAGTTTTTGACATTTTGGAAAAGATAACACTGATGTATTTTTAAATGGCGAAAATGTAATTTTTTGACCAAATTTAGGAGCACATATTGTCTTAAAAATATGTTGCATCATCAGCTACAGATTTAAAAAAAGTATTTAAAATTACTTTACCAACATATAATTTTCAATTTTTCAGAAATTTCATTGTGAACATATCTATTTCAATGAAACATTATACGAAAGAAATAAATAAGATATATTTACCAACAAAAAAATTTCAAACTTTAAAAATCTCTACAAACGACAAACATGTATGTTCAAGTATATCTATAGCTATATAAAAAAAAGAATAAATGAGGTCTACCCTTTTTGGACATTACCTAGGTGCTGCTATATGCGATGCATATACAAAGCAGTTTTTTATCCATCTTTTTTTTACGTAAACGTTGTAGCAAGGCAAACTTATTAACAACCTCCATAGCGTCAGATTTTATCTGTCTTATCTGCTCGAGACGTACATTATTTTTTGTATTTTTCTGAGAGAACGCAAGCTGAATAAAGCCACCCATATATACTTATAAACCAGGGCTATTATTGTTTTTTTATGCACATGAGATGAAAGAAGTTGGCTTAGTATAACAAATAATATTATGACCATTATTACAATAAAAATGATTCTGAAAATTTTTTTTTTAATTTTAGTAAGGTATCATACGTGTGCATACAAATAAAATCACACTACTATCATGTGCTTGAACACTCTGCTGAGATTTTCTATTCACAATATGTAATCTCAATTTGAGGATTCCGTTCTTGAAATTTAATCAATTAACAAGTCTCAAAATGTAAAACAGTTCCAAGCTCAAATAATCATGTGTTCTTTACGTCAAAATATACGTTCAAGGTTTATTTTAGTAATTTGTAACAGTTTGGCGTTTACGTGCTCATAAGGAAGAGCTCTTAAAAGAATTAAATCAGCGTTCACTTTTTCCTAGTGAAACGAATAAATTATAGAGAATATAGAGCGTCTAAATGATAGAGAAAGGTCGTAGGAAAGGAAGTTCATGAAATAATCGTTCATGAGTTTGAACAGACTTGATTATTATAATAATAGAACAGAACTCGATTCAGTCGAAAAAAAAATACAAGGAAAATGGAAAGAAGAAAAATAAGTTGAAAAAAAATGTAGAATTTTGTTCGCGCGCATACTTATTTGTTTGCTCTGTCTGTCTCTCTCTCTCTCTCTCTCTCTCTCAAGTTCTTATCACGCGATATCCAACTCATACGTTGAAACGTACAGATCCATCACGAGTGCCATATCTAACGCCCACATAGGTTTACACGCACATACACACTCACAGACGCACACGCACATACCCTTACATTCATTTATGTCCTTCTGTGAAGCTTTCGAGCTTGCATATCTATTTAGACGTACATACATCCACGAGGATCAGAACAAAGCTTCACTTTGCGACGTTTGTAGGAGTGCGTGGAACGACCGTTGCAGCTGTAATAACGCGTAACACTAGCAACGCCCCATTCGCACTCACATCTTCACACGAACATTTCTATATAGATATAAGAAAGAGGCTCGCATTTTATTTCGACGACATTTTCATCTCCATCTCTTGTGTTTCTATAACGCACCAAATCGTAGTTGTCGAGCGTTTAGCAACTGCCACCAAGCAAGAAAGCCCAAGAGTGAAAGAGAGAAAGATAGAGAGAGAGAGAGAGAAATTTATCGACGCAAACGTGACGACCGCAATCACTGATGCACTTAAGCGTTTCTCGGTCTCTTATGCGAGCGCAGAAAAGAGAGAGGGAGAGAGGTAGGAGAACGAACGAGCAAGCGGATTCAATCTAGGCGAACAACGATAAAATAAGACTTGCTGAGCTCCGTATAGATATATAAAAAGACAGCGACGATCGTAGCATACGCTGAAGCACTCCAACATTGACGGGGCAAAGGGTGGAAAATCATGAAGAAATACACGAATTTTGCTTCTTGCAATCTTCAAAACTATCCACTCTGGCGCTACGGCTGCTACTACTATTGAAAAGTATGGGAAAGAAGGAACATTTTTTTCAGTTCAGTTTACGGCAGTGCTTTTTATTCCAAACATATGAGATTTTTTATTTAAAGGATTATGATATATAATAAATTAATTAATATCGGTGTTAAGTCGACGCTTCTTTCATATGACTGAGGCTAGCAACTATCACCGCTCTAAATCGTGGCTGTCAATTTCTGATTACGATTCTTATATGCGCAAATATTTGACGGTGAGTAGAGACTAAAGTCAAATTATGTATGTAGGACATTTTTAAATGAAAGTGAAAAATGAACAAAAGATGCTTCAAAGAAAAATGAGTGAAGATATTTGATTTTTCATTCATTATATATGCGTAAAAGCATCCTATATATTTGTGCAAATATTGCAAATGAATAATATATTCTAAAATAAATTAATCGAAACTTTTAACACAATGATCCAGCTGAAGCTGTTTCCTGCACTTAGTGCTAATTTTACATAAGAATTGCTAATGATCTACGAAAGCTAGAATAAACCTCTTTAAAAGGCAGGTTCAACTTTATAGTACTCTTAGTACACTAATTAAAATGCCAATTTTATAAAAGTAAATAGATATTATCGATTTGCTTCCGACTATTTTACATGCAGTTGCTCTTGCTGCTGTTGGTACATTGAAGATCAATTGCAGCAGTTTTTGACAGCTTGCAGAATACAGGTATGTACTACACATAAAGCCACGTACTACTTATGAAATATTTGCGTGCAAATAAAAAAGAAGAGTTTTCCTTAACAGATGCTCGCATTTGCTCAATGACATTAATGAAAATTATTGCGGGAAAATCGAGAAAAATCTGAAGGAGGAAATAGGATGAGAGTCGGGTAAAGCCAAGTAGACAAGGCGAGCAGACATCCGTAGAGTTAGACAGTAAGAGGACTGGGCGGTGGTGGCGCTTACTTACTAGTGCATTGCTTAATTTATTCCATCTTGTGTGCAAAGGGAAGTGCGAAATCGGCAGCAAAAGAAAGCGCGAGAGAAAAAGGAAAAGAGACAATAGTAATTCTGATTCTCCAATCGTGGTTTGAGGGCACTCGTGAACTCACTTATGCCATTCAAGGTGCAAGCGTGTTGCTCACACGTGCCAAAGTATAGGTATATATGTAAGAGTGCCAATGGAAGACAACAGCATCAGACTAGCATCGGCTGCAGCGTAATAATACCTGCATATACGAAGGAGGTATAAGAAAGGGTACGTACGTAAATTCTCCATAGGTAAGTGTGAAAGTACGCCTCTCTATCTCTCTCTGCTTCTCTCTCTGTCTCTCTTTCTCTCTCTACCTCTTTGTTTCGCTCCCTAACGCTACTTGGGGCGTACTGTCACCGTCATCGAGTCGACTCCTCTTCGGAGTCTGTTTGAGGGCCATCTACATGTAAATTTAATATACAGTCTAGAGATGACAACGATGACGCCAGAGAGGCAGCTTCGGTAAGTCTATCTCTTGCTTGCCGGAGCGCTCCTTCCCATCTCACGCGACGTCTCGAGCCTGCTGCTCATTTACGTACTGTGTACGTGTATACATATACACTAAGTAGGTTCGAGTCTTGTCTGACGTTCGTGCGCAAGAGAATCCATATACGCGCAGCTTCCGCTAGAAGAAGAGTGTTAGAGATGCAAACGTTCTTAAAGCTAAAGAGACGATGAGCTTGGCTTCTATTTGCTAACACGATTGTCCCACCTACCGAATCCAATTCAATATTATTTCCCTTTTTTTTATTATTCACCGAAATTGCTTTTATTTTTTATTTTACACCAGCTATGTTTTACTTTCTTACCTGGGAGCTCGTTCAAACTTTTACACATTAAGACCGTCGCAGTTAAATTAAACTTTTTGATTTGATTAGTTGGATTCTCTTCGATATATCAGTCGAACTTCCTAATCATTTCCAAATCTTAATGAAAATATTCATCTTCCATGCGATCGAACAAATAGAGTTTGTAGTTTGATTCTGATTCAAAATCCTTCACAATTTTATGAATACCTTTAATGGAGTAATTTATATGAGGTAATGTGAGCTCAAGCTTTTATACCAAATCAACTATTTTTCATTGAGAAACACCTGCGACATAAAGAGCCATATCTTCCCTATCTTTATCCATGAAAAAAGCAATGTTAACATTAATGTAATCTTAATAATGTGTATGATTAGAGAAATGTAAATTATTTGCAGCTTTTGACGTAAAATTATAGATGTTACAGCATCTTACCATATCGCTAATGTATATTCTGGTATTTAAAAAAAAACTAGTGTCTTACTAAATAAAAATCTGCTCATTTTACTGCTCAGAATGAACTTGAATGAAAAACTTTGGTTAAGAAATAACGGAATGACATCCTTTTTTGGAATCAAAATTATAGAAACAAAATGTTTTTTTAAATGCTCAAAAATACTAAGAAAATATTGTAGTACTCTCCTCTTTTGGTGTTCAGCCGTCAAACCCCGATGACCTCCCATAGTTATCTACAATGACCTGGCATCGACTAACTAAATAGAGGAAAGAAAATAGCGATTTATACGGAAACAAGTTTGCCGAGATACGTCGAGAAGCTTGATAGATCATTTAAAAAGACTGGGTTAAGGTACAGATTATCGAATTTCGATGAGTAGCCGTTTAGCTGGGCTCCGATCATCTCTGACTTTCCGCTTCGAAAACGAGGACAAATTTTCTTTTACTGCAAACTCAGGCGGGATCTGTCACTGGGTCCATACTAAAAAAGAGAAAAGGACGTCAAGGCTTCTGAGAACTGGTCTTTTTTCTATACACGCTCACAAAGGTAACTTGCGCCCGTAACATATCGAATCTGACACGGAAAAGCATACAGTTATACTATTTTTACTACATCCTTCAAATGAAGTACAATATATCGATATAAATTATAGAAATTCACACATATTACGCGTCAAATCTCTATTCAATCACCTCACGCAATCGAATGCGCGAAAATGTGTCCTTAAAACTTATGCCCATAAGCTGGTCTATAATAACCTTTAGTGCATGGGATACTTTATATGTTTAGGTCAATAAAGAAACTACTGATTTAAGATACCTTTTATGTAAGTTTTCTATGAATTATATGATCTCTGAAATCCTGGCGCTTTAGAGTTTAAACCTTACATAAACTGTATATAATAAATACTTTTCAAAATATTTCAATGGTATGCTTTTAAAATTATACACATTGAGTGACAATAAATAAAAGATCAGAGTATTCTATTTAGTTTGGCAATTTTCAAAACTATTATGTTTCAAAAATATTGAGAATGATCACCAGTATTATATAAGTTGTTGAAATTTTTAATATGATGACTGTTTTCTTAAACAATTCCAATGAAATTTCACTTCTACATTCATAATCTCGTACGTAAATCAAATTTTCACGTTCTTCACTTTTGCTGCAGTGCCAGTGTGCTTAATAATCGGATTGAACCAAGCAATAACGTAATTATAAAAGCTTTTCCTTATTGACACTATTGTATATATCTGTCATTGGAGTTGCACTGGAAAGTGAACTAATCAGATTTCACTAATTAAATGCTTTAACAGCGCCACATAGTCCAAGTACTCTGCTTTAATATACATACATATAGACACATAACAAGTAAAGCTTAGCGTTTACCTCGCTTAACGGGCAACAAACTCGTTAATTTACACCACCGGACGTAGAACAACCCTCTCTCTCTCTCTCTCTCTCTCTCTCTCTCTCTCTCTCTCTCTATGTCTTTCTCTCTCTGCCTCGACTCTCGCTCTGTAACTCAATGGCCCACTGAGTATACGAGAGTTTGTGTTTGTAATTCTCTCGTTCATACGGAAATTACGAATAATAACAACTATATATGGATGTGTGCATACTCTTACACATTCGATTTCAACCACTACAAAAGTTTGTTTAACCTGCTCTCTGGTTGACAACAGCAAGTGCATACCAGCAAAAATGCGGCCTTAAGCAAATGCATGCTACTGTTCCAAGACTCCCTTGCATTTTTGCATAAAAAATAATAATCTTAATGTTTTTTCCAATTTTACAATTATCAAGGTACTTTCATATTTTTCCGTCTTCAAAGGATTGATACTGTCGCCAGGAAATACCTTCAACGGTGATCCAGGGAACGGCTGGAGAATGAGGATCGAAAGGGTTGCAATGATAATTATTTTTTGCGTAAGTAAGTAGACTAAGAGTTCATAAAATCCAATTTGATTTCAAATTATCTAGCTAGATTTTTCAGCCGGAAATCTGGCTCGATTTTAAATTATTCCACACATTTTTTTGGTCCTGTAAATCCCAATTCTAGCTAAATTTTTTATTTGCAGCATAAATACACTAAGATTTTTTAATTATTTTCAATAAGAAGTTAAAAGAGAATATGAAGGTCAATTTATGAATTTCACGATTTTCGACACAAGATGGCCGCGCACATGCGATGAAACGCACTCGCGAAATTCGGCGACGCGTACGTGCTTTATGGCGGTTTCACATAACTCGTACGTGAAGCGATACGAGCTGCGCACATACACACACACACCTTTATCCAGCGTCGTTATTAGGAGCAGCTAGCATGGCTGTTTTGATATTTAATTGTGCATCCGTAAATAACTAAAGATCCGACTCTTACAACTTTGAATATGCTACATGTGATTTCAAATATCGAAAATGTTACTTTAGCCTGGTCGATTCGGTTATTTACAGTTGCAAATTCAAATATTAAAACACCAATGAGTTGACTACTTTGAGAAAGTCAAGGAAGTTGAATCGATGCAACAGTTTGGCAGCCATATTAGCTGCTCGTAGTCGCTGACTCTACCACATTATACTCGCCACCGCTTCGGAGAATTGACACGAACGTACACATACGTGCACGCGCCATAATGCAATATTCCATTACTACCAATAAAAATGCCTAACCTCTGCCTACGTTGCATCCCCGGAGCATGATGATTTTCTTGGTGGGCTCTACGGAGGTGACATGGTCCTTGGCTAAAACTGCGCAAAACACATAAACTCTTCGCCGTTCTTGGACGAGATGTAACTCTGGTTGGCTTTCTCGGCAACTCGCCTAATCTCGCGACAAAACGTTTGTCACAATTGGCTTATGCACGCGATACACAACACTTTTACCGTTAACACAGTGAACTTAATTAAATGATTATGCACAAAAATCGCGATAGTGCAATTTACACCACGGTATCTCATGTAACTTTTTCCATTCGTTACACACAGCTCCACGTGCCGTGGCTTGGCTCACTTAAATCTTTTCTAGTCTGCTGTGGCTGATACGTAGATGCGCAGTGATTTGCGCAATCGCCGCAGGACCTCGTTAACTATTGATGTTTGGGCCTGTCACGTGCTTGTTATTTTTTGGTCTAGGACCTGAGAATATTTGCTTACTTTTGAATCTCGTTCCTGGCGAAGTGCATGATCGTTATTCTCGTTATCGTTTTCTTCTTGGTTTAAGTTAAATAAAGTAATGGCGAAAAAACATTCATTCTTCCGTACCGGTGCTTCACGACCGCCTCAGCACGTGACCGATGTACGGGCAGCCTGTGGTCAGGCGCTGCACCGCGACACGTGGATTTGTGCCTCGTCACACCACTTATCAGACCAGTAAAGCTACATTATGATGAGAAGAGTTTAATAAGCATGGTTTCAATTGCATTATTCAAAAAATGAATGATTTTATTTTATTTATGTTTCAGATGTGGATAGTAGCCACTACTTAAATAAAATTGTCAGCTCATTTTCACAAACCCAATAAAAAGAACATACAAATAAAATTCATTTCAGATTTCTGCAATGTTTAATTTTTGAAAGTTAAACGTCTTTTCTAAATGATTCTGAAGAAAGTTTTTGAAATATTTTTTTTGAGTAAAAATTATTTTATAAATGATTAAAATTCACAATCGATGTAAAAGAGTTCTAAATAAAAATTTCACTTGACAAATAGAAATATTTCGTAATTCTTTTAAATTCATTGAATTCATTATTTTAAAATATAATTTGTTAAACGTGTGTTGGTCCATGCAACTGATTTATTTTCTAACAATGAAATCGTTTATATTAATTATTAAGTGAATGCATGAGACAAAATTGATTAAGACCGTTTATTGTAAACTCTAAAGAACATAGCTAGCACATAATTGTGCTAGCGAATGTAATACTGCAGCATGGAAAGGTAAACCAACTCAAATCCAAATATTCGTAAATCAAAATTACGATATAAAATTATATATAGTATTCGCTCTAAGATGTAAAGCGCTTAGTTTGTTGCATCATGAAAACGAGGAAATACAACACTTGAGTCCACTTTAATCAACTCTAAAATACGGTGAAGAATTTACTCTTATTTGACAATAATAGTATATGATGTTTTTGAACTTACACATAACTGACGTGTTGATCGAATGTAGCTAATTTAAAATTTACAGTTAGCATATTTGATACACGAAGACCCATTTTTGTCATTCTCAGTTTTTTCTTCTTTCATTGGTAGAATCATTAAATGAGATCATGGTCACAAACTGAGCAAAATTATTTACATTGAAAAATGTGTGCTAGCGAAAAGTATATTAAAATTCAAAACTAGAGAAGGAAAAATGAACTATTTTGTACTTGTGTTCATAATGCATTATTTAATTGCATTGATTGATATACAGCTCCAAAGATAATTCAGATTACATTAAAATACCGCATGGTTTTAAACCTCTAGCCAAGTGCATCTAGTTAGACATTCATATGTAACTTTAAACGCCTTTTTCTCGAAAGCACCAATAGTGGACTTTGCCTTTTACTACACACATAGTACATGGGTGATATTTGCTAAAATAGCGTTTTTCTAGATTCGAAGTGGTTCTGAAAAAAGTACCTGATTTTGGAATGAGGCTTTAGGTTTTATAGAACATGATGTCCCGTCATTTATTTGCATACACGCAAACTCGTAAAATGCCTTTGAACATAATTATGAAAAGCGACATTTTAAGTTGAAAAAAAAATCAAAACTTTGATATAAATTAATGTATCAAAACATTCGACCACTGCTGTGTAGGGAGCAGCGACATGTAAAACATCATTGTAGTCGATATCAACCATATGAAATGCTTTTTCATATGTATTAAGATAGCGATGAAAAAAGTGTAACGCAATACAACATAGACTCACACGCCTTCGCTTACGGCCTGAACGTCAAACGCGTGCAAGTTAGATGGTTTGGCATGTCAAGAGGGACGCGAAAACTTTATTTCCAAGAAGTACAAGTTTTAATCAAGTTTGAGAAATTAGGAGAAAACCTTGACGAGCATGATACACGTTTTCTATGCGGGTGTGCAGTACACACGCACACACACTCTCTCTCTCTTTCCGTTTTGTATGCGCACCCCTTCAGTATACCAGCGATGCAACCTCGTCTCATCCGTCCATTCTTCCGTGTGTTCTATTTCTCTTGGCGCATGTTGCAGCCACAGCACATACGCACATGCACACACATATACACACACACTGCATGCTACAGAGCTGTAAGTGGTACTTATAGTAATATAAGCTACTCTATCTTCGTTTCTGCTGCGTAGAAATGCGATGCCTGCAAATTGATAAGTGGAAAATGAGCAAGTTAGCTTTTACTCGTTAATCTCATATAAACTTAGCTACCAGCTCGCTCTCGCACACGCATGATATGTATAAGTCCGTATTGCAGCATTTGCCAGTCTGTTCAAGCGTCAATCGAAAGTTTCAAAAAAGCTTAGTTGAATCCGCTTTTTTTTACATATTTATTTATCAAAGCTTTTTCCTGTATTCAAAGTTGTCATCGGTAGAGCAAATTTAATTAGAAAAATTGTAAAAATTTTCATATTTATTTAATTGATCAAGTGGTTTATTGTGTGCTCACCAATTAATGCTTTCATGTCTATTATCGAATTCGAGTCGGCGGCTTCGGCATTCTGGCTACGAAGAGAAAGACTTGCGTCTCTGGTTTCTAATCAAACTAAATTGATTGCGCAGAGCGTTGAGTGTCACCATTATACCATGTGACTAAGTTCTTTGTCAATCAAGTTCGTTCATTAAGTCTCTCATCAGCATATAGAGCTAAAAATCCACTTTCTTAATCCATTTATTCCATTGACTAACTCGTTTCTCTCCTTTAATTCTTACCGCAAATTAAACGAATTTCTTATTCGGTCATACAATTAGGAATAGACACAATTGCAATTCATCGAGGACGTGGACTCATAAACATTATAGATAGAGAAATTATTTTCTTAAAGAAACTTGTAATATTAATAATTTAAAAAATGGTCAGAAAAGAGAAATCTCCTTTTTTGATGGATTAATCCAAGTTAAGTGATGGCTCAATTTAAAAAAAAACAACTTGTTTTTATACATTTCGAAGATAAACAATACAAGCAGCTAATTATGAAATTGTAAAAAATGTACTATTGTTTTAATAGTACACAAATGTAAACATAAATATGCTTCGCAAGCAAAAAGAAGATGCATTTTTGAATACAAATTCACGTGCGAGAAATGTAAAACGAAAATATTTAATTGCAAGTACACAAAGATTTATACGTTCATATGTTCGGCAAAAATAAATAATTGCATGCGTGTTAAAAGTACACAAGTCTGCAGTAAAAGCATGTAAACGCTCAGGTATATTTGGGTGCATGTCCTGCTTCTCATCTGCGCAACTTTTTTTCAACTTTTATTTCATTAATTATATTCAGATATGGTACGATGGAAGAGGATTCATGGAACTTTTTTAAAAATCTTGATCGTTTTATTCTTTATCAATTTTCAATCGAAGCGATAATTCTAAATATTACTAATATATTGTAAATTTCAAGCGAATAAAAAATGAACG
Organism: Trichogramma evanescens; assembly: GCA_902732785.1. Taxonomy (NCBI): domain Eukaryota; kingdom Metazoa; phylum Arthropoda; class Insecta; order Hymenoptera; family Trichogrammatidae; genus Trichogramma; species Trichogramma evanescens. The sequence continues at coordinate 3,543 of CACVKI010146027.1, read as the reverse complement.
CATTGTCTCATATATTTTCTAAAATAAATGAATAAGGTGTGCAATGTGCATCCATAGGACATGCAGCAGTACAGTTATCTCTTAGGGAGCGTCATAAATTTTGTCCCGCTTCCGCAAGGGCATCGAAGCTTACACAGAGCCTTGCGGGCTTGCGGCATCGGGGGTACGTCTAACGTATCTGTTCACGAATGGGCTGCTTCTGTGTATACGCATACACATATACTCCGTGCATAGCTTACCGCTACAGTGCTTTACTCGGTGCGCCTTTAGAGAGCAACTTCTAGCGCAGATAGAGGTGCAGAAACATTTGCAATTATACAAGTTAGTCCCGCTTTTCGGGTGGGGTATAGAGGGACCGACGAGAGAAAGTTGTCCCGTGGCAGAGCAAAGCGGCGCCGAGGCACAGTGCGTTGGTCGACCAAGTGAAACTATACCGCCGCCGCCGCCTCCGCCGTGCCGAGCGCGCGCGCGTGCAAGTACGTGGTTCGCGTAAGAATACCATGGGCCAAAGTAACAGCGTATCCGTGCACGGATCCACGGCTACTTGCACAAAGCAGCTATGTGTATGTTTACCGCAACTTCGATAAAGCCTTGTTACAATAATTGGTCCTGCAAATTAATTTGCAATTTTATCTCGTGGGTAGCTACTAGCAGCTCTGTTTATAAGTTACTTAGGTTCAATTACGGGTGAATATTCTTGTATTCATGAAAATCGTCTATTTGAATTTCTCCGGGGCTGAAAATCGTACACCCAAGTTGGCTGATTGAAGCATGGTTATACTACTGAATTCGCTGTAGAGCGACAAATGTGCTCGAGAGGAGTATTAAAGTTACCGCTATGACTGCCTAATAACGAAGAACGCAAAGACACAAATGCACATTGGAAATCCTTATCGCGCGCAGGCATTGATCGATGGCTGCCTGAATACTAGGTCAAGGGTCTGAGCTTCGCATACATCATATGTACGTATACGCACTCGCGCACAAACGCAGCAGCAGCAGCAGCGACGGCATCTCGTAACAACATCAACATCAAAGGATGTTATAATGTTTGTATGCAGTTATATATGTATACACGTGGGCTGGGTTGGCGCTCATACAGCTATGGAAAATAAGAGAAACGCGTGCAGCCACTCAAATATAATTACGGCGTGACGTGGCTAAGTGCAGCTGTTGCACACGCTCGTCTCTCTCTCTCTCTCTAACTCTGTGTATGTTTACGTGAACGTGCATATCTATATAACGTCATACATAACCGATAAGAGACGTTGCTGCTGCTGCTGCTCAGAGTCTCCGCAAAGCAGGTATACGTACGTACTGCACGGGCCCTTAGACGTTGCGCGCACACATATATACGTAAACGTAAAGCTCTCTCCTTTTTGTCATAAGAGTCGTCGTTGTCGTCGTCCTGCTGCGGCGCAGTCATCGTCATTGCGGGCTTTAACTAGACTAACGTGCACACGCATCCACGTACATTACATGTTTATATGTATACGCCGCGCATGAATATTGCACCGCGGCTCGGTGCGAGGCCGCACACGTGCAACGTTATACACATACACAAACGCTCGCAAACTCTGGCTATACCGTATACGTACTGCACTAACGCACCGGAACGCATTAGCGAGCATAACTCATGCCAGTGACTGCCGCCTGCGTTGCAGCCCTGTATACGTATATAATCACGAGCGTTCACTTTCGCGCGAGCTAGAGAGAGAGAGAAAGAGCCGACGAATGCACATACTCATATAACATACGTAGGTATAGGTATAGGTCGGTAGGTAGTTATAGGTGTAGCTGGAGATTGATATTGCACTGGCACATTATTGCTCATGCTTTACAGATGTTTATCGTGGCGCCACGCAGCAGCAGCAGCAGCGCGAGCTCTACTCCGTACAACACTCCACTATACTCGGCCGGAGCTCTTTCTCTTTATGCGCGCCGACGCGGCCCCTGGTACTTAGCGTGTGTCTCGCAAGCTATTAATTACCAGCAATTAACTATTCTTACTTCTTAGCCAACTGCACATACGTATACGTCTGCACGTGTACGTATATATATTTCATTTGCGAAAGTACGCGAACGCGCGCCAGATCCCATGTGCGCCGACAGACCAGTGACACGGCCAAAAGAGAGAAGGACCCTCGAGAGATTACTCATTTGTATAGACGTGAGCATGCAGTCTCATTTTACTTATCTACTTTATCAACTATACCAACCTACCTGCGTTTAATGATTTTTGCAATCCTCTCAAGTCAACATACTAGTAGATGATTTCTCAAATCGAGAATTTTTCTTTTTAAATTACGAATGTTTCTAATATTTTTATCTTTGAGTCTAAAATTATAAAATAATTCACTATAATGTTATGATAAGAATTGCGAGTTAAAAATTGTATCAATTATGATAGACATTTCAATCTATTTTGCAGTAAGAGTAAATTTAGAATAAAATGTGGACGTCAAATTAAAAAAAATGTTAAGAAAAATTTGAATGACGTTTTCGGTATCCATTATTTACGAGCTGATCTTTGTTTGATCATTCTCCATTTCCAGCTACTCTGTTGCTGGTCTCCAAACTTCAAATATATTGACTGTATTAATATTGTCAAAGTCTTCGATCAATAATATGACTATAATTTAGTGTAACGGCACTAGTAAACTGTAGCTGGTAAATAAGATAATTAGTAATCCACTGATGTGAAATTGATATTGATTTAGCTAGATTGTTGTAGATATCAGAAGTCTATTTTATTTCATTCTTTGATTTTAATAATTAAATATTACGTAACAAGTTAAAAATATGGTTTATTTCCAGAAAATAATTAGTCATCAGTGTTTTCATACCATTCAAAACACAATATTATCTATATATTACGCGTTGAATGAATCTCGCGCCAAAATTCTGGCCTCCTCCAAAAATCTGGAGAATCGATGACTAAAAAAAAAAAAAAAAATAATTTTATTATATAAATACCTTGTATTTACAAGGTATATACATTATAAATACCTTGCATTTACAAGGTACATATATTATAAATACCTTGTATTTAGAATGTATATTTATATAATAAATACATTGTATTTACAATGTATATACATTATAAATACCTTGTATTTACAAGGTATATATATGATAAATACCTTGCATTTACAAGGTATATATATTATAAATAACTTGTATTTACAATGTATATACATTATAAATACCTTGCATTTACAAGGTATATCTCTCTATATTATATCTCTCTATATTATAAAAACATATCGCCGCTGCTGCCGCCTGTTCAGAAATATGCAAGGTGTTATGGGTTAAACAAATGGGAGACCTTGTACTTTTTCCTCCAGGCCAATCGGTAAAGTGATTATTAGTGCATATACCCAAAAAAACCTATTCTTATATTGTTTGCTGATCAAGATCGTTCAAAATTTATTCAATAATTATATTTATTCATTGTGCAAAGGTACTAGGTATTGTGGATTGAATAATTGTATTTTTACCTCCAACAAAATGTGCAAGGTGTTGTGGGTTAAACAAATGGGA
>CACVKI010146026.1:5293-21631 GCA_902732785.1 Trichogramma evanescens | reverse complement strand
AGTCAAATAGATCTACGTAATTTTTTTAATACCTATTATTTTTATATAATAAAATTTATTTCAATAACTAAATTTCTACTTTTATTTCGAAAAAATGGGGTTGGTGAGCGGAGCGAGCAGGGGGGCGAAGCCCTCCTAGTATATAATAATACTTTTAAAGATACAAATTATGGAGTAAAAATTGGAATGAGAATTATTTTATAAACAGATAAAAACAATGCTAAGTAGAAAATGACCTTTTGAATTAAACGAATTAAAACGAATCAGCTATTGAGGATCACGTAGCTATTACGTGATCGACTAATATCAGACTTACCTATGCAACTAGCAGTTATGATTTTTTCTATAAGACACGGTTTATATTTGAAAAAAAATTTTTCTTACCTTTTCGATTACACGTTGGAGGAAATTCAGTACAATCGAACTTCAACACTTCGGCCATCAATACGAGATCGATTCATTAATGCTATTTTATGCAAAATCGGAAAATATATACATGATCAAAAAATTGGGGGTTTTAAAATGAAATGTTTTTTTATTTTTTCTATCATATATTCTTCGCTAAATTTTAATTGTATTTTACAAGGAGACCACCCCAGCTCCGGGTCATGGATTTGCTCCAAAATTTTTTTGGGGTCTCCTGGTACCCAATACTGAAGCCCGCTGTGCTTGGTTTGATCTCATGGGCCTTAGGACCTATTTTTTAGAGGATTTTCCACATTATAAAAAAATCTTTGTTATTTTCTATATCGATATAAAAGTACTTAAACGAAAAAATACAACGATTAAAAGTTTTTTAATTTTTCAAAGAATCTGCTTGAATTTTTCCAGAATTTTTGGGACCATCTATCACTTAATTCAAGAGGCCCAAATATGACGCTTTTTTTATAGATTATAGGACTTCTTAAAGAGAGTGATAGATGGTCCCAAAAATTCTGGAAAAATTCAAGCAGATACTTTGAAAAATTAAAAAACTTTTGATCGTTGCATTTTTTCGTTTAAGTACTTCTATATCGATATAGAAAATAACAAAGATTTTTTTATAATGTGGGAAATCCACTAAAAAATGGGCCCTGAGGTCCATGAGATCAAATTAAGCACAGGGGGCTTAAGTATTGGGTACCAGGAGACCCCAAAAAAATTTTGGAGCAAATCCATAACCCGGAGCTGGGGTGGTCTTCTTGTTAATAAGTTACTTAGTAGTAACTCAAGTAGGTTACTATAATAAATTTTATCATGGTTTGAAAAGCAACTTATAAAAACGATAGCCGTATCTAAATTTGACCAAAATATTTTCAAATTGTTCGAAATTTCGAAAAGGTATGTAACTGGGGGTAAAAATATCTCAAAAGTAGGAATATTTTACCATATGAATCTGTGAATTATTTTAGATTAACCATAGGCCAGGCATTTAAGCATTTGTTTCTGATAAAAGAGTTATCTAAAATCTGACTTTGAGCTTTGGTACATTATATCTGTGGTGTAAAGGCATAACGACTCAAGTCCATTTTTCGTATTTTCGAGAAAAACATCTTTTAAGTTGATTGTGCCAGCCTAACTAGATGCGGACGAGTTGAGGTCTGAACATATGATGTTTTAAGCTACTATGAGGTAGCTTTTGAACTATGAACTTATGAAATTGAAAGGCGCATCATAGCGATGATAGAGAGCAAAAAATATGGACTCAAGTCGTTTTGCCTTTCCACGGTTTGCACCTAAGTCCACTTTTGGCGGTCACAATTTTTTCAATATCGATAATTTCGCGCAGTTTGTCATCATAACCACATTTAATGATTTCATATTGATAAAATAGCTCATTTAACATGATACTGCCGCCAGATCTCAAATCTTGCAACGAAAAAAGGCCAAACTGAAAATCGAAAAAATTGCCCCTCGCGTATCAAATGTAACAATCATATAGTGTAATTCACAACATTCAAAGAGTGTGAAGCTATGTATAACATTCTAATATCATTTTCTTTTATTTTCAAATTAATTTAGACTCTCTATAGCATTTTGAAATTCGCAAAGGTGGACTTAAGTCGTTTTGCCTTTCCTTGGTCTTCGCGAAATGGACTTAAGTCGATATGCACGATGCTGCAACTAACGATAGACGCTATATTCGTCTATTCTGACCCTTGTAGATTAAAGTAGACACTAAATATAGACGTTTTTCATCATAAAATCGATTTCCAAAAAAATGGACTCAAGTCGTTTCGCCTTTCCACCACAGATATGTAGTAAACTTTAGAGTAGTGAACTCAGCATAAAATTAACCAATTGAATCGCTCGTGAGCCAAGTTTGAAAATGTTACAAACCTCTACAATTTTTCCATTGAACATAAAAAATTCTTACTGAAAGTTTTCGGTTGATATAAGAAAACACGAGAAAAAAGTCTTTCGCAATAATTTGCTTTTCAAACCTATTCAAGACCAACTACAGCGTTTCCGAGTTTACGACTTTGAAGTACTTCATACAGTGTAACGATATTCATAGTCAGACTTTAGATAACACTTTTGGCATGTGATCAGTAATTTTGAACTTAAATGCCTCGGCAACCAGCATTTACGCGATGACACGATTTCAGCGAACAAATAAAAAGCTTATCGCAACCTCAATATTCAATTGCAAACTAACCCTGTTAAAAATCAATACGTATTTTAAAGATGTCTTTTAAGGACGTCTTTGACTGTGTCTTGAATTGGAACAAAAGAAGACGTCATTTTAATCAATAATGACAGCATTTTGAAAAGTTTATTGATCACGTTTATATTATCATCTGGCATTCTTTTTTCGAATAAAAACAACCTTCCAGATTCCTGTGATACCTTTTTAGTATCCAATGATTCCAAAAAAACGTCATTTTCCAAAGTTTAAATAATTAAAAAAAATTAAAAAACAAACGAAATTCTTCGTAATTTTGTTCGAATAATTCCGGGAACGTACAATGACAATTTATGGGATGGCAAAAAGTCGAAATCATTTTTCTGGGACCGGGACTTAAACCGATAATCAGTCGGTTACAAGTCCAGCTCTCTACGACTTGAGCTAAGCATTAATATTACAATTGAATGTAACGATAAGGTCCTAATGAAATATGTGTATTTTTTTTTTAAGTTATTTATCTTATTATACTTACAGAAGCACAAAATATAATTACTAGTTGAAAATCTTTGACGTCTTTATTTTAATTTGCCAATTCTAGATAATCTCAGTTGACTGTAAATATGTATAGCATGTGCATTTTATACAAGCATCAGGGTATACATGAGTTTGAAAAAACCATTAGACGTTGAATTACGAAAGTAAGATTTTCAAAGACGTCCTTAACCCTTTAACGCCTGAAATGACCATTTTTGGACAACATTTATAGCGATGAATTACACCGACTAAAAATTGTTTAAAAAACTTTTCAGATATTATTTCTTACGTAAAATTTAATGTACTTTTTGAATCTGGAATCAGAATTTTCAACAATTTATTTAATAAAAAGTTATAACTAATTTTGTAAAAAAAAACATGAAATTTCGAGAAAAAAATCTCGTTTAACTCAAATTTCAACACGGAAAGAAGGTTCGCTCTTGCGTCTCACGCATATAGATTTGGTCAAATGGCATGTATACTTTATTGTAAAATAGTTATAATTATGAAATTCAATATAGCGATCATAAATTTAACTCCTGAAGAACTGTATGTCATAAATTGATTTCGACAATTTTCAACTCGGTAACCATCAACTTTACGAGAAAAATTTGTAGAATAAAAAGTCTTTAGAATTGATCAAAGAACACGCTTGATTTTTTATCAATTCTAAACACTTGTTGTTGTATAATTTTTTCTTGTAAAGTAGATGGTTATCAAGTTAAAAATTCTTGAACGTTCTCAGCCTGTATGTCATAAAATGATTTCGACAATTTTGAACTCTATAACCATCAACTTGACAAGAAAAAATTATAGAACAACAAGTGAAAAAATGGTGTTATCCAGAAATCCAAAAATCGCTCAAAAAATTATGAGAAAAATCTGGCGTGTTCTTTGATCAATTCAAAACGCTTTTTATTTCACAACTTTTTCTCGTAAAGTTGATGGTTATGGAGTTAAAAATTGTCGAAATCAATTTATGACATACAGGTCTTCGGGAGTCAAATTTATGATCGCCATATTGAATTTCATAATTATAACTATTTTACAATAAAGTATACATGCCATTGACCAAATCTATATGCGTGAGATGCACGAGCGAACCTTCTTTCCGTGTTGAAATTTGAGTTTAACGAGTTTTTTTTCTCGTAATTTCATGTTTTTTTTTACAAAATTAGTTATAACTTTTTATTAAATAAATTTTTGAAAATTCTGGCCCCAGATTCAAAAAGTACATTAAATTTTACGTAAGAAATGATATGTTTTTTGAACAAGTTTTGAACTGAAAAGTTTTTTAAACAATTTTTAGTCAGTGTAATTCATCGCTATAAATGTTGTTCAAAAATGGTCATTTCAGGCGTTAAAGAGTTAACAGACATCTTTATAATATGTCTTTGAAAGACATCTTTAAAATACGTATTGATTTTCAACCGGGAACATTCTGCTTGATTAGTTAAAGAAGATTCGATCATTTTTCGGCGATAGCATTTTTAAAGGATACACACAGCTCGTTCTGCATCCCACTCCGAAGCAAAGCGCACTACGGCAAAATCACTTCCTCTCATTTCAGCAAATTTAACTTCTCCAATTTCTTGACATTTATCTCTAACCATTTGCCAAGTTGTATTTGGTGGTAGCTGAAAATCAAAAATTATTCTTATAGTTATTGTCAAAATAGAAGATGGATTCTGGTCACGCGTGTTTCATTTTGAATAGCCCGTTGATGTGACTTAATCTCCCTCTATCACTTAGAGACGCAAGAAGGGGGGGGGGGGAGGGTCAAGTTCGAGAGCTTGTAAGGATATGGCTTTCGTCATAATATAATAACACAATAATATAATTCACACAATAATATTATTAATAAAAAATAAGTAATAGAGTTTTGTTAACATTGAAGTTATAAGCTAAATTGGGCTAGCAAGAAAAGTTAGGGCCACGTTACAAAAGTATGACCCGTGGATCATAAAGTTAAATAGGACCGAAATAAAAATGATAATTACAAAAAGAATCCTTGCATACAAAAGAATCCGTCCACTCATACCATTCGTTTTGTGAAGCAGGTGGTGGGGCAAGGTACTCGCAGCTCGGGCGTTGTGCGAAATAAAGCATAATAAGGCGCGGTAAGTACGTGGATGGGTGACTGCGACGGAACTCATTTCGTCAAGCGCATAGCGTCCTCGCGTATCGCTCAACAATGGTTGCCGGCATCATCATGTGCTAGCAGAAGGTGCCATAATGGCACCGACCAACTCCGGTATGGGTTTTTCTCCCTGAGTTGTTCCCCATATCACGGGCATAACCCCGGGCAAATGCGAAGATGTAAGAAAGAATAGGAAAACGGTAGGTAAAAAAGGTTAGGGTAAAATAGAAAGCAAAAAAAAGGTTAAGGAAAAGAAATGGATAGGTGAAAAATGAGGAATGATCGGAAGTAAAGGTATAAGCCTCCAGTACGGAGGTTACTGGCCGAAAAGGCTGAATGTGTATAAACCTCCCAAGTACGTGTTTATAATATAAAGAAAGAAATATAATTACTATTCATTTTATGCGTCTCGGCTAGACAATGAGCAATCATACTTCTGAATCTCATATGGGCGGAAAGTTCATTTGGGGACTTCTCGGTTACATTCTAATCAAAGAGACGCATTGAGGCTCAACCGATTACAATAGGAGTGCTTAGCTTATCTGATGTGCTTTATCTTGAGGAGATGTCAGGAAAGCGTCTTGTCTTGTCCATTTTCTTCCGGAACTTCGTCTGGCCTTTGGCATCATGTTTACATGGAATTTATAATCACACGTCTTTCAACTCATGTTGTTGAGCGTACGTACTCATAAGCGGATATGAACAAAATGGCTTCTTGCAGATCTATTGATTGCATTGATAAATCATGCGCATTAATAATTGATTACAATACTGAAACGCACGGCGCAGATCCTCACGATACGTGTCAGTCTATCGAGAGGTGATGTTTGGCGGCTGTGGGTTTGGCTATTCAGAGGAAAATACGTACACGAATTTTTGATTTTCGTATAGGAAATTCCAGATAACCAGAGATCTCTAGGAAAGTATGATTTTTGGTCAGCTGCTCATTGCAGAGGCAGAGCGTGTGCTATGAGTATCTTAACCTGTTAACGCCCAGATGGATAGACCTTTTTTCTCTATTGTAGTCTGCAATTAAATCATCTTATCAGAGCGCAAAAAATTCTTGAGTACCCATTTTCGATGTAAAATTAAATGTCGTTTTTGAATATAAGTTTATAATTAACCTCTGATAAATATTAAAAAAGTTATAAACAATTTACTGCAAAAAACACCATTTTGAATCCTGAAAAAAACTTTGATTCAAATTTTTTTTATAAAAGAGACTTAAACTGTGGCCAATAATACCCAAAATTATAGAATAAGAACCTAAAGTTTAAAATACTGAAGGTATTTACTGTAAGCCTTTGGAGTCTACTATCTTGAATCTTCAAATCCTACCTACAGTATTTTAAACTTTAGGTTCTTATTCCATAATTTTGGGTATAATTGGCCACAGTTGAAGTCTCTTTTAAGTCTCTTTCATAAAAAAAATTTGAATCAAAGTTTCTTTTCAGGATTCAAAATCGTGTTTTTTCGCAGTAAATTGTTTATAACGTTTTAAAATTTATCAGAGGTTAATTATAAACTCATATTCAAAAAGAACATTAAATTTTACATCGAAAATGGATATTCAAGAATTTTTTTCGCTCTGATAAGATGATTTGATTGCAGACTGCAATAGAGAAAAAAGTTCTATCCGTCTCGGCGTTAACGGGTTAAGGTGATGCCGAAGCCTTGTTTTTACCGACCAAACCCTGAAAATGTAAATTTAAATAACTTTTTTACTAGACCAATTCTTGAAAAACGGCTCTGTGGAGCCCTCGGTATTGATGCTGTGAACAACTGTATCAAATTTCATCCCGTTTCATTCAACAGTTTTTCCGGAAAAGGAGATCGAAATTTTTCGATTTGGGTTTTCAGGCATCACCTTAAGGAGAGAAAGTACCTTATATATAAAAAAAATTTTTTCATTATCATTGTTTTCTATGGGATTTTAGTTCAGCTTTTCAGTGCTGCGATTAAAATTTAATAATTCTAATTTTATTGTAAGGTACAGCCTATTTAGTACTGACTTATTTATAAGCATTTTAGTTCAAATGACTAAAACGATTCAACTCCATTGGAATTAATACAGGCTTTTTCATATATTAAAGAACTTTCATAAGTCAATAGCACCATCTATCGATACTCTTTTTATTCTACGGTTAGAGTACAACTAGCGGAAATGGTTTTGGTTACATAGCTATATAGTGTGCACAGTAACGCCGCCCCTCGAAGCTCGTAGCTTTCAGAATATCTTCTATCTCTCTCAATTTTCTGCGCAAACTCACATCAAGTGTTAGTAGTCTGCTATTATGGTTTACAATGGCTAAATATTACGAAAGATTTTAGCAGTAATAGTATACGCACAATGTTTTGAATACATAGAAATGTCAGTGTACTGACATCAATCTACTAATATATATGTCACTGTTGTCTATATATTTATATGACTGTATCAATACGTATTTTATAGCACTGCGTGGCATAAGTTCGCATTTATGACACGCTTTTCGGTGGCATAAGTCACACTTTACGGCACCGCATCGTTCGCATCACACTCGCTGCGCTCGTGCGTTAACCTCACTTCGCGTTACCAGAAAGTGCGACTCATGATTCGAAAAAGGGGGCATAAATGTGAAATTAGCTCAGTGCTGTTAATTTGAGTATGAAACTCGGGCCATAGAGGACACTTTTAGACACGGATATTAGGACCCTCGCTTCGCTTGGGACCTAAACGATACCATGCCTTCAAATGTTACTTATAGCCCTTGTATCATAAAGAACTATTATACGTTGTAACGATTCCCGTTACCGTTACCACAAATCGGTTATTACTTTTAGGCGAAGCGGGTCCTCGCGCTGTCACCAGCTGGTTCAGGACTCGGTGCGGGCTCGCACTGACCACGGTGGTGTCGTGGTTCCACCTAGGAAAGAAATAACAGAAAGAGGTGGCAAAATAACCACTCACGAGTTATATTTGAATAAAGAAGAAAAATAGTAGTATATGTTATACTTTAATTAATCAACAAAGAGTATACTCTCGTATACTCAAATTCAGAATTATACGATAGCGCAGCGTCTTTTTTTATCGAAAAATTTCCATATTGGCCGCATCGGAAGAATGGAATCGGAAGAATGATCTTGAATTCTCCTGAGGGAACCACTCCTAAATAAATCTCCTTTGCACTTGGTAATTGCGTGCTGGACGATTAAAGCTATCATAAGACTGGAGCGGAACGAACACTGAAGGGTGTACCTGAGGAACACCCAAATCTAGTTGTTACGAAATCTAATACTTAACATGACGGGTGACTGGGTGAGACTACGGCTCTTCTTGGGGCCCAACTGAAGGACATTTATCTCGGAACGACGAGAAGGCGCCGGGAATCACTATCATGATGACGGAAGAAGTACTTTTTATGCTAAAAGGTCAACCTAGACAAAAATTAATATCACGGATACAGAATCGCAATGGACTACGAGTTAGTGTTGGCGGCTTAAGTTGACCCCTGATGCTGATAAAAAAGCTTTTCATAGAGCCTTTTAGAGAAATATTCTGCATAACTGACAAATAAAATTTATCCAAGTATCAAGTTCACTCGAGCGACTGCTATCCAGCAACCTTGAATTTACTTTGGCTTTTTCAGCCTTCTTAGTAGATAAAAATAGATAATTCTGAAAATATCACTAGTAAAACTTAAAAAACCTAAAAATAAAAAAAAACCGCTGCCAATTCATTGGAAATGAGCTTCTTCATAAAAAACTATCATTCCTATTTTATTTATAAATGCTAATAAAGCAATTATTCAAACGTTAACCATGTGAAAAAAACTAAAATTTCTTCTTAACAGTGTTATTTTTTACAATAATCGATGAGATCTAACGTTTTTTATCTCAAATTAAAGCCTAGCTGCTCATCTTTCAAAATTTATGTTCAAAAATGTTTTAGGCATACTTCGAACAAAAAACCCTAAAAAAAAATCAGGAAAAAAATTAAAAAAAAAAAAAATTAGAAAAAAAAAATGAAAAATTGTAATAACTTTTAAAATACAACAAAACAGATCAATGTAAAACTTTTTCGAGTCTCATAATTGATACAATCGACAATAAATGCCATTTATTTCAATAAGATTTACCGTCCGGTTTTCGAAAAAACTCATTGTAAATACATACATACATTCACACACACAAACATACAACAGCCCTCGTTGGTTTATTGGGTAAGGGCGTTGGGCCATCAGCCTGCTAAAATAAATAAATGACCTAGGCAGATGAGTCAGCCCTCTAAGCTTGGTAAATAATCCTCAAACACGGTGGCGATGGGCGGCAAGAAGCGTACGTTCCGGACGAACCAAGAAAGACAGAACTCATAAGACTTAGCCGAAAGTGAGAACCACACTAACAACATGGAGCTGTAAGCGAGTCAGCATCTAATCGCAAGTAAGCAACAGAAACGAGAACTACACTCACAAGATGGCAACGGACTCACATGAGGATAGTGCTGGAAGCGAGCCCTGGAGCGCAAGATGGCTCTAGTGAAGCGAGTTTGAGTCCTTTACAAGAAGACTTCTCACGGAGAGCACTGACAAAGACAGTTCCTTTCGGGGCGTACGTCACTTGGCCCAACCTGGTGTCGGTGGACGGGGATTGCCTCACCAAAGAGAGCTCGTACAGAGCGATGGTTCCTCCTTGCGAAGTAATACCAAACGGTGGTTCCGCGAGGAAAGAAAAGTGCAGGAAAAGTTCGGAAGGTTTTAAGCGGTTTTAGTAGTGCACGATCAGTACACTATTCAAGTCCAATATATCCGTGCAACCATCGCATGTTGAATCCGTAAATGGATTTCCTTCCTCGATAAAAAAAAACACACATATACATACATCAGTCACAAATTCTGTCTAGTTTACAAATTGTAACGGGGAATGCCTTGCAGAAGAGCCAGCTAGCTCGTGCCACACGAGAATATGGTCGCAAACCCGCGTCGCACAATACAACTCGTCGATACCTTGATTCGACGAGCTCCGGTGATGACCTCGAGTACAGATGCTCGACGAGCCGTTGCTCGTCGAGTAATCGCGTTGCTGAAATGGGTCGAAATAGGCAATACGAAATAAATAATCAGTCGCAAATTAATAAAATGAAATAAAGCGATTTATTCGCATGAAAATATTAATAATTGGTAATTTGATAAAACTAGGGCCGCACGCACGCTCGCAACAATTACAACTGACATTCGGTCTTACTCGTCGCTGACAACGTCGTCTGCAGGATCCACTCGCACAGGGTTGTCGGTCGATGTGGATCTGCCTTGGTTCGCTCGCACGCAAGTTCACAATTTCACTTTGACGCTCAGACACGAAGTGAGGGTTCGCGCGCTACGACAATCGATCGTAGTTCCCTCGATTAATTAGCATCGTCTGCTCGTAGTACTTGTGGTATGACGAGCCGCGCAAGTTACTTTTCTGTAACTTCGACTTCGCGCTCACGACTTAACGCGTGAATTATAATTCCGCGTCACAAAATATATAATCGAAATTTACCAGACACAAAAATTGACACAAGTCCATTTTGGACTCCTCACAGAAATTCCTCGGTGAGGATACAAAATTTTAATAGTTAATGTGTAAAGGAAAGGTAAATACGACTGCATTTCAATAGAAAATAAAGATTCTAGAATTTTAAAAAGAGCGATAAGAAGAGGAAAAAATCCTCTTTGAAAATTGAAAAATTGAATACCTTCGCTACTATGATTAAAATATTTTATAGTAAATTTAACTTACATTTTGAATAACAATTGATTCTGATCCTTGGCGGGAGTTTGAGTTATTTTGTCTGTTACCAGCTGATTGATTATTTCCACCAACAAAAGATGCATTACTCATATTAACTCGATCAGAATCATTTCTGTTAAATCCAGTTTCATATTCTCTGCTAGTATTGAAGGATGTATTTGCAAACGAATTATTATTACTAAAAGTTATCTCATTTTCTAGCTTTGGTAAATTTCTTGAAGCAAAGTTGGTAGTTGATTGTGCATTAGCTAATGAAGCTTGAAGATTTGCAAGACTCGTGTTATGTGTAAAATTATTCAAATTTGATGCTAATTCATTTGTGATCGAATTATTAAGCAATGAATTAGGCGTGAGGTTAGCACCTAATCCAGTCGCTAAACTTGCTTGAAGTGCTGCTGCATTGGAATTGGACAAGGCCGAAGCTAACAAAAGTTAAAGTATATTATATTACAAATATTACATTGTATTCATGTATAGATATTCACACATATTTAAAAGTAGAAAAGATTCGTTTTTCTTGTGTGTTTCGCATAGCAAACTCTTATTTTTATTGAACTTAAAATGTCAAACTGAAAATTATTAATTTTATATTATTTTCAATAAGAAATATTTTTTCGGTCGCCTTCAAATTTTGTCCTTAATTCAATTCTTAATTTTTAAATTCCAATTTCTGAAACTGTAAATCACCACCCTCTATCTTCACTTCATTCATACAGTTGTGTCTCATTCCGAATCTCAATTTCTCTTTAAATTCCCCAAACGATTATTCCTTCAATTCCTATAATTCATAGAGTAAAAAAGTATTCAGCTCCTCTTTAGTAATTAACCCATTGATGCTGCAAAGACATGATTTTAACATTCTACTTATCGCTTTTACTAAGTCTCAATCGAACACAGAATTTTTATAATAATTACAATATCTCTTGTTTTTGATAGTATTCTATATAATTGTGGTGTTCACAATTACCTAAATTAGCAATTTGCAATAAAAAATTAAAAATAAATTAAAAAAAGCATGTTTTTGAGAACTAATGTTTTTTATTTAAATTTTCGAACTGCGAACTATTTTTTTATAGAGTTACTTTGGTTACTTATGTGCAATAAAATATGAAGGTTTCTATTTAAAAAAAAAAATAAATAAAGCCACCTAAAATTTCAATCCAGTTTTACGAAACTTCTACTGAATATTTTGCCAAAAGGCTGTACGGCAAACTGGGAAAAACTAGGTTCGGACATTTAATTATTATATTTAATATTCAATTTTAATATTTTTTAACTCGCAGAATTAAATACTGGTTTGCCATTGGTTGTACACCTAAGGCTCAATTTGAAAAGAGCAATAAAAAGGTGTCAATTCTCCGTTATTATGACGATAGTATTATAAAATATCGTGTTGAAGAGCAAGTCAAATTAAAATTCTTTTCAGTTTGAAAACGGGTTGAATATCACATAGTTACAATTTTATTTTATGGTTTTATCAAACTATTAATGATAAAGATCTACAAAATATAAAATTTTCATATTACCTAATTGTGCAGGTACTACGTTTGCCAGGCTAGATCCAAATGTGTTGGCGGAAAGCACTGGAGCAGAAATTGTATTAGAGCCTGTAGAATTATTAGCTTGAACATTCGGAATATTTCTGGCAACGTCTGTAAGTCTGTTTCCTCCAGCTCCGAGACCCATACCAATACCTTTGAGACCTACAGTAGAAGGTTGACTAATTTAGAAACGTACAATGTTTTATTTGATAATATAAATAGGTGGTACGGTAATTTATTTGAAGACTAATTATATTTTATTTATATTTATTTTTATTTTTGTTCTTAAAAGTACTTTACAACGGTAACCTATGGTTTCGACTGATTCGATAAGATTGGAAATAATTTGAGAATCTCAATATTTTATTTTTATACAATAAAATTTAGCAATAAAAAATTTCAACACTGCATAAGTCGTACAAGTGTCCTCTAGAAATTTTTTTCATGAAATAAAATTCATTAGACTGAATTTCTTAAAATTACAAGTTTGCGCATGGATATCCAACCGTACGTGAACCATAGATGAGGTGCATGTTTTATGTTTGAGAAATCTATTCGGCAGGCGTGAACCAGACTGTGTTGAGACCGGCCCTTTTCGACGAACTGCCACAGCATCAAGGTGACTCTGCTCCGATGTCTCGAGGCAAGAGTGGACGTAGAAAATGCTCTTCGCCTCGATGTATGCTGCTTGGATGCTGACATTCCTACCCAGTAGAGTGGATCAAAAAACCCCTATTTTTAAAAATCACTTTGTGATAGTGTTAAAAGTTATTCTTTTGCTATAAAAAGAAGGTAGCCTAAAGCTGATCACTGACAATTAATTGTTTCCACTCGTATTTTCGCCATTCCTCGTCTTTTAACCGCGTTTCGAGCGAATATGTTAAGGGAAGACACCTGTGTTTATGCCTATAAATGTAAAAACATAAAAATTAAGGATTAATATTAAAATTTTTGGTTCCTGATGTATAATCTGTTTTTACAGGTCCTTTGACAATACAAAATATGTCTGTAATTCCTTATATTATTAAAATTCACCCATGATTCATATATATTGACTTGTGATTTTTAAGTCCTTGACCGCATGATTTTGAATGTAATATTTAATCAATTGTGATCCTTTAGGTCTCAAAAGTTTTGTAATTTAATTCTTTTCCACTTAAGTGTAGCAGATTTTTTATTTAGTTATTTTTTTAATCTATTAATCTCCAAATATAGCAATAAGCGTTATTAAAATAGCTATTTTTGTCATTTTCTTTGTACTTTAATATGAAAAAAGTTTCCAAGCCTTTTGTTTAAATTCTGTTAAATTTAAGTGGAAAAGAATTTAATTACAAAACTTTTGAGACCTGAAAGATCACAATTGATTAAATATTACATTCAAAATCATGCGGTCAAAATCACAAGTCAATATATATGAATCCTGCATAAATTTTAATAATATAAAGAACTACAGACATCTTTTTTATTGTAAAAGGACCTGTAAAAATATATTTATGCATCAGAAACAAAAAATTTTAATATCAATCCTTAATATTCATGTTTTTGCATTTAAAGACATAAACACAGGTGTGTATCCTGAATCATCAAGTATCTATTTTTCATAGCTATTGGAAGGGCTGAAAAATATGTCAAATAAAACGATTTTATGAGCTGGGAGTCCAAATTT
Source organism: Trichogramma evanescens (assembly GCA_902732785.1). Lineage (NCBI taxonomy): Eukaryota > Metazoa > Arthropoda > Insecta > Hymenoptera > Trichogrammatidae > Trichogramma > Trichogramma evanescens. The sequence continues at coordinate 7,370 of CACVKI010146026.1, read as the reverse complement.
ACGTAAACGACGTCTAAATTTAACCTAATATTAAGCTCAGTTAAAGAGTTTATTTTCGAACTGTAACTTCCTTAAAATCGCCATGAAAAAACCAAAAGACATGATAGAACATGAAATTTTCCGTTCTTTTCGAATCTGAAATAATAAAAGGGGGTCATCGTGTTAAAAATCAATTTTGGTTCGCTGTACCTTAGAGGTTATGTTCAAGGTCAAATTAAAGGTCACCATTGGATTCCTCGTTGGAAAATACGTCGGATATAAGGTTTTTAATTTTTGTTTAAGCTCACTCCATGAGATTTTCAGGGGTCTCTTTATTTATTGCCTGCCTTGTATATTAAATTTTCTAAGATTGGCTTTTCTCATCTCGATAACTTTTGTTCCCGAGCACAAAATGAGTTCGTTGACGGCTCAAATTAAAGATGTTGACCTCTTCTTTGAAAAAATGAATCTTACTAAAAGTTATATTAATCCCTCGCTCCTTTGAATGTTAATGAAGCTGAGTATTTCAGCTATTTCAGATGTGAAAATTCGATATTTCAATTAATAAAAAAAACATCAATTTTGCTTGAAACCAAAAAAATTAACTACAAGACTTTTCTGAAAATTTGCAAAAACTATCTCTCAAAAAATTTTGGTGACGTTTCGAGTTTTGAGGAAAATATTTGGGCACTTCAAAAATATGTAAAATCGTGATTTTCGTGATAATAGCTTAACTAGATTGGCTTTATACGGAGCTTAAATGATTGGATTTTAATTTTGCTGATCACATTTTAAAGGTCTATTCAAGACCTTTAAAATGAGCTATTACAAAAAGAATTTCAAGCATATTTACGACTTATACAGCTATTGGAAAAGTGTCAGATTTTACCAATTTTACCTTCCACGCGAATCGTTCTTAGAAATGCATGCTAATAGCTAGGGAGTTAAAATTTTTTTTTAAAAAAGTTGAAATTTCAACGAAAGAAATGAGACCAATAGAAGTCAAATCGGTTCACGGGGCCATTATCGACGAGCACGTCAAAACAGAGCAAAATAGACCATTTTTTCGATGTTTGAATAGCCCAAAAGAGGGCCCATGTGCACTTTGAGGTCCAAAAATTTTTTTGAGAAATTTTTTTTCTATTTTTTCAAACATACTCAAATTTAAAGGAAATCCATGAATCCGATTTTCAAAAAAGTGGGAAAAGTATTGGAACTGCTTATATATATATTTTTTAATTTTATCAAATAAAAGTTGGACTGTGACTATCCGGGTGATACATGTGAAAATTTTGCTGTTAATTTGACTGCATAAATTTTTAGTTATCGGCTCGGCATTCTAGTTCGATTTTGGGAACAGCCTGCTAAAGCTGACATTAATTTTTATTTCTAATTTAACCTCGAAGGCATATAGATTAGTATTAAAGAATGCAAAGAATTAGTTGTCAGTGTTCAGCTTTAGGCTACCTTCTTTTTATGAAGAATAACTTTTTACACTATTACAAAGCGATTTTCAAAAATAGGTGTATTTTGCTCTACTCTTCTGCCCAGTCCTCGGGGCTCGGGATCGTCCGTCAACAATTCGGCGTGGCTGCGTTGAAAGTCAGACCAGTACTCTTCTAAGAGTTCGCCTCACGCACGGATTCGCCTTTGGCTCGTACTGCAACCCCTCAAAAAAAGCATATCCACACCCGTTGCATAAAGTACTATTATAGCACAAGAGTCTAAAGCTAGCGGCTAAATTTCGATTTTTAGCTTAGATACAGTAGTTAGTTATAATAGTAATTCGCGATACAAGTGTCATAAGTAATCGCTTATGCGCTCACTGCGCTCGGGCCCTAAATTACGCCGTGCCAAAAAGTGTTCTAATAGCACGATTATGGTACGACATTTTATTGTACTGTATTAAGTTTACATTTATGCCCTCTTTTCCGTGGGCTCAGCTAGCCTCCTTGGTGGTGCTCAACCGGTCGCGGGCGTGAATGGCAGGTAGGACCTATAAACGGTACCTCATCTTGAATGGCGGGCTCTTCCTATAAACGGAAGATGCCCTGAATGAGGTTGCCTCGGAAACAGAGGGAATGAAGTCACGATCGGG